>JAKSXO010000227.1:0-147866 GCA_024509115.1 Crotalus helleri
CAGATAGGTAGGTAGGCAGATTGATAGATAGAGATAGGTAGGTAGGTAGATAGATAGATAGAGATAGGTAGGTAGGTAGATTGATAGATACAGATAGGTAGGTAGGGTAGATTGATAGATAGAGATAGGTAGGTAGGTAGATAGATAGATAGATAGAGATAGGTAGGTAGGTAGGTAGATAGATACAGATAGGTAGGTAGATAGATAAATACAGATGGGTGGGTAGGTAGATAGATAGAGAGAGATAGGTAGGTAGTAGATTGATAGATAGAGATAGGTAGGTAGGTAGATTGATAGATACAGATAGGTAGGTAGGTAGGTAGATAGATACAGATAGGTAGGTAGATAGATAAATACAGATAGGTGGGTAGGTAGATAGATAGATAGAGATAGGTAGGTAGGTAGATTGATAGATACAGATAGGTAGGTAGGTAGATAGATAGATACAGATAGGTAGGTAGGTAGATTGATAGATAGAGATAGGTAGGTAGGTAGATAGATAGATAGAGATAGGTAGTTAGGTAGATAGATAGATAGAGATAGGTAGGTAGGTAGATAGATAGAGATATGTAGGTAGGTAGATAGATAGATAGAGATAGGTAGGTAGGTAGATAGATAGATATAGATAGGTAGGTAGGTAGATAGATAGAGATAGCTAGGTAGGTAGATTGATAGATACAGATAGGTAGGTAGGTAGATAGATAGATACAGATAGGTAGGTAGGTAGATTGATAGATACAGATAGGTAGGTAGGTAGATAGATAGATAGATAGAGATAGGTAGGTAGGTAGATTGATAGATAGAGATAGGTAGGTAGGTAGGTAGATAGATAGAGATAGGTAGGTAGGTAGATAGATAGATAGAGATAGGTAGGTAGGTAGCTAGATACATAGAGATAGGTAGGTAGGTAGATTGATAGAGATAGGTAGGTAGGTAGATAGATAGAGATAGGTAGGTAGGTAGGTAGATAGATAGAGATAGGTAGGTAGGTAGATTGATAGAGATAGGTAGGTAGGTAGGTAGATAGATAGAGATAGGTAGATAGGTAGATAGATAGATACAGATAGGTAGGTAGGTAGATAGATAGAGATAGGTGGGTAGGTAGATAGATAGATACAGATAGGAAGGTAGGTAGATAGATACAGATAGGTAGGTAGGTAGATAGATAGATAGAGATAGGTAGGTAGGTAGATTGATAGAGATAGGTAGGTAGGTAGGTAGATAGATAGAGATAGGTAGGTAGGTAGATTGATAGATACAGATAGGTAGGTAGGTAGATTGATAGATAGAGATAGGTAGGTAGGTAGATAGATAGATAGAGATAGGTAGGTAGGTAGATTGATAAATACAGATAGGTAGGTAGGTAGATAGATAGATACAGATAGGTAGGTAGGTAGATAGATAGATAGAGATAGGTAGGTAGGTAGATTGATAGATACAGATAGGTAGGTAGGTAGATTGATAGATAGAGATAGTAGGTAGTAGATAGATAGATAGAGATAGGTAGGTAGGTAGATTGATAGATAGAGATAGGTAGGTAGGTAGATAGATAGATACAGATAGGTAGGTAGGTAGATTAATAGATAGAGATAGGTAGGTAGGTAGATAGATAGATAGAGATAGGTAGGTAGGTAGATAGATATATAGAGATAGGTAGATAGGTAGATAGATAGATACAGATAGGTAGGTAGGTAGATAGATAGATAGAGATAGGTAGGTAGGTAGATTAATAGATAGAGATAGGTAGGTAGATAGATAGATAGAGATAGGTAGGTAGGTAGATAGATAGATAGATAGAGATAGGTAGGTAGGTAGATTGATAGATACAGATAGGTAGGTAGGTAGATAGATAGATACAGATAGGTAGGTAGGTAGATTGATAGATACAGATAGGTAGGTAGGTAGATAGATAGATAGAGATAGGTAGGTAGGTAGATTGATAGATAGAGATAGGTAGGTAGGTAGGTAGATAGATAGAGATAGGTAGGTAGATAGATAGATAGAGATAGGTAGGTAGGTAGGTAGGTAGATAGATAGAGATAGGTAGGTAGGTAGATTGATAGATAGAGATAGGTAGGTAGGTAGATAGATAGAGATAGGTAGGTAGGTAGGTAGATAGATAGAGATAGGTAGGTAGGTAGATTGATAGAGATAGGTAGGTAGGTAGATAGATAGATAGAGATAGGTAGATAGGTAGATAGATAGATACAGATAGGTAGGTAGGTAGATAGATAGAGATAGGTGGGTAGGTAGATAGATAGATACAGATAGGTAGGTAGGTAGATAGATAGAGATAGGTAGGTAGGTAGATAGATAGATAGAGATAGGTAGGTAGATAGATTGATAGAGATAGGTAGGTAGGTAGGTAGATAGATAGAGATAGGTAGGTGGGTAGATTGATAGATACAGATAGGTAGGTAGGTAGATTGATAGTTAGAGATAGGTAGGTAGGTAGATAGATAGATAGAGATATGTAGGTAGGTAGATAGATAGATAGAGATAGGTAGGTAGGTAGATTGATAGATACAGATAGGTAGGAAGGTAGATAGATAGATAGAGATAGGTAGGTAGGTAGATAGATAGAAAGAGATAGGTAGGTAGGTAGGTAGATAGATAGAGATAGGTAGGTAGGTAGATTGATAGATACAGATAGTTAGGTAGGTAGATATATAGATACAGATATGTAGGTAGTAGATAGATAGATACAGATAGGTAGGTAGGTAGATAGATAGATACAGATAGGTAGGTAGGTAGTAATAGATAGAGATAGGTAGGTAGGTAGATAGATAGAGATAAGTAGGTAGGTAGATTGATAGAGATAGGTAGGTAGGTAGGTAGATAGATACAGATAGGTAGGTAGGTAGATAGATAGATAGAGATAGGTAGGTAGGTAGATTGATAGATACAGATAGGTAGGTAGGTAGATAGATAGATACAGATAGGTAGGTAGGTAGATAGATAGATAGAGATAGGTAGGTAGGTAGATTGATAGATACAGATAGGTAGGTAGGTAGATTGATAGATAGAGATAGGTAGGTAGGTAGATAGATAGATAGAGATAGGTAGGTAGGTAGATTGATAGATAGAGATAGGTAGGTAGGTAGATAGATAGATACAGATAGGTAGGTAGGTAGATTAATAGATAGAGATAGGTAGGTAGGTAGATAGATAGATAGAGATAGGTAGGTAGGTAGATAGATATATAGAGATAGGTAGATAGGTAGATAGATAGATAGATACAGATAGGTAGGTAGGTAGATAGATAGATAGAGATAGGTGGGTAGGTAGATAGATAGATACAGATAGGTAGGTAGGTAGATAGATAGATAGAGATAGGTAGGTAGGTAGATAGATAGATAGAGATAGGTAGGTAGGTAGATTGATAGAGATAGGTAGGTAGCTAGATTGATAGATACAGATAGGTAGGTAGGTAGATTGATAGATAGAGATAGGTAGGTAGGTAGATAGATAGATAGAGATAGGTAGGTAGGTAGATTGATAGATACAGATAGATAGGTAGGTAGATAGATAGATAGAGATAGGTAGGTAGGTAGATAGATAGATAGAGATAGTAGTAGGTAGATAGATAGATACAGATAGGTAGGTAGGTAGATGGATAGATACAAATAGGTAGGTAGGTAGATAGATAGATAGAGATAGGTAGGTAGGTAGATAGAGAGATAGAGATAGGTAGGTAGGTAGATTGATAGATACAGATAGATAGGTAGGAAGATAGATAGATAGAGATAGGTAGGTAGGTAGATAGATAGATACAGATAGGTAGGTAGGTAGATAGATAGATACAGATAGGTAGGTAGGTAGATAGATAAATACAGATAGGTAGGTAGGTAGATAGATAGATACAGATAGGTAGGTAGGTAGATTGATAGATACAGATAGGTAGGTAGGCAGATTGATAGATAGAGATAGGTAGGTAGGTAGATAGATAGAGATAGTAGGTAGGTAGATTGATAGATACAGATAGGTAGGTAGGTAGATTGATAGATAGAGATAGGTAGGTAGGTAGATAGATAGATAGATAGAGATAGGTAGGTAGGTAGGTAGATAGATACAGATAGGTAGGTAGATAGATAAATACAGATGGGTGGGTAGGTAGATAGATAGAGAGAGATAGGTAGGTAGGTAGATTGATAGATAGAGATAGGTAGGTAGGTAGATTGATAGATACAGATAGGTAGGTAGGTAGGTAGATAGATACAGATAGGTAGGTAGATAGATAAATACAGATAGGTGGGTAGGTAGATAGATAGATAGAGATAGGTAGGTACGTAGATTGATAGATACAGATAGGTAGGTAGGTAGATAGATAGATACAGATAGGTAGGTAGGTAGATTGATAGATAGAGATAGGTAGGTAGGTAGATAGATAGATAGAGATAGGTAGTTAGGTAGATAGATAGATAGAGATAGGTAGGTAGGTAGATAGATAGAGATATGTAGGTAGGTAGATAGATAGATAGAGATAGGTAGGTAGGTAGATAGATAGATAGAGATAGGTAGGTAGGTAGATAGATAGAGATAGCTAGGTAGGTAGATTGATAGATACAGATAGGTAGGTAGGTAGATAGATAGATACAGATAGGTAGGTAGGTAGATTGATAGATACAGATAGGTAGGTAGTAGATAGATAGATAGATAGAGATAGGTAGGTAGGTAGATTGATAGATAGAGATAGGGTAGGTAGGTAGGTAGATAGATAGAGATAGGTAGGTAGGTAGATAGATAGATAGAGATAGGTAGGTAGTAGCTAGATACATAGAGATAGGTAGGTAGGTAGATTGATAGAGATAGGTAGGTAGGTAGATAGATAGAGATAGGTAGGTAGGTAGGTAGATAGATAGAGATAGGTAGGTAGGTAGATTGATAGAGATAGGTAGGTAGGTAGGTAGATAGATAGAGATAGGTAGATAGGTAGATAGATAGATACAGATAGGTAGGTAGTAGATAGATAGAGATAGGTGGGTAGTGTAGATAGATAGATACAGATAGGAAGGTAGGTAGATAGATACAGATAGGTAGGTTAGGTAGATAGATAGATAGAGATAGGTAGGTAGTAGATTGATAGAGATAGGTAGGGTAGGTAGGTAGATAGATAGAGATAGGTAGGTAGGTATGATTGATAGATACAGATAGGTAGGTAGGTAGTTTGATAGATAGAGATAGGTAGGTAGGTAGATAGATAGATAGAGATAGGTAGGTAGGTAGATTGATAATACAGATAGGTAGTAGTAGATAGTTAATACAGATAGGAGGTAGGTAGATAGATAGTTTAGAGATACGCCGTAGGTAGATTTATAGATACAGATAGGTAGGTAGGTAGATTGATAATAGAGATAGGTAGGTAGGTAATAGATAGATGAGATAGTGTAGTAGATTGATAGATAGAGATAGGTAGGTAGGTAATAGATAGAACAGATAGGTAGGTAGGTAGATTAATAGATAGAGATAGGTAGGTAGGTAGATAGATAGATAGATAGAGATAGGTAGGTAGTAGATAGATATATAGAGAGGTAGAAGTAGATAGATAGATACCAGATAGGTAGGTAGGTAGATTAGATAGATAGAGATAGGTGAGGTAGGTAGATTAATAGATAGAGATAGGTAGTAGATAGATAGATAGAGATAGGTAGGTAGGTAGATAGATAGATAGAGAGGGTAGGTAGGTAGATTGATAGATAGAGATAGGTAGGTAGGTAGATAGATAGATACAATAGTCTTACTTACTCAATCACTCACCCTCACGTACTACTTACTCACTCACTCACTTGCTCACTTACGTACTTTACTCAATCACTCACTCTCACTTACTTACTTACTTACTCACTCACTCTCTCGACTTACGGTACTCACTCACTCACTCTCACTTACTTACTTACTGTACTTACTCACTCACTCTCACTTACTTACTTACTCAATCACTCACTCTCACTGTACTTACTTACTCACTCACTCTCACTTACTTACTTACTTACTCACTCACTCTCACTTACTTACTTACGCAATCACTCTCACTTACTTACTTACTTACTCACTCACTCTCACTTTAACTCACTCTTACTCACTCACTCACCCTCGACTTACTTACTTACTCACGCACTCTCCACTTATTGTACTTACTCACTCACTCACCCTCACGTCCTTACTTACTTCACTCACCCTCACTTACTTACTTACTCACTCACTCACTCTCACTTTACTTACTTACTCAATCACTCTCACTTACTTACTTACTTACTCACTCACTCTCACTTACTTACTTACTCAATCACTCACTCTCACTTACTTACTTACTCACTCACTCACTCTCACTTACTTACTGACTCAATCACCCACCCTCACTTACTTTACTAACTCACTCACTCACCCTCACTTACTTACTTACTCACTGCACTCACTCTCACTTACTTACTTACTCAATCACTCACCCTCACTTACTTACTTACTCAATCACTCACTCTCACTTACTTACTTACTCACTCACTCACTCTCACTTACTTACTTACGTCAATCACTCACGCTCACTTACTTACTTACTCACTCACTCACCCTCACTTACTTACTTACTCAACCACTCACTCTCACTTACTTACTTACTCACTCACCCACTCTCACTTACTTACTTACTACCACTCACACACTCTCACTTACTCACTTACTCACTCACTCACCCTCACTTACTTACTTACTCACTCACTCTACTCTCACTTACTTACTGACTCAACCACTCACTCTCACTTACTTACTCACTCACTCACTCTCACTTACTTTACTTACTCACTCACTCACTCACTGCTCACTTACTTACTTACTCAATCACTCACCCTCACTTACTTACTTACTCACTCACTCACCCTCACTTACTTGACTTACTCAATCACTCACCCTCACTTACTTACTTACTCACTCACTCACTCTCACTTACTGACTTACTCAATCACTCACTCTCACTTACTTACGTACTTACTCACTCACTCTCACTTACTTACTTACTCACTCACTCACTCTCACTTACTTACTTACTACTTGACTCACTCACTCTCACTTACTTACTTACGCAATCACTCACTCTCACTGTACTTACTGACTCACTCACGCTCACTTACTTACTTACTTACTCACTCACTCTCACTTACTTACTTACTCAATCACTCTCACTTACTTACTTACTCACTCACTCACGCTCACGTACTCACTTACTCACTCACTAACCCTCACTTACTTACTTACTCACTCACTCTCACTTATTTACTTACTCACTCACTCACCCTCACTTACTTACTTACTCACTCACTCTCACTTACTTACTTACTCACTCACTCACTCTCACTTACTTACTTACTCAATCACTCTCACTTACTTACGTACTTACTCACTCACTCTCACTTACTTATTTACTCAATCACTCACCCTCACTTACTTACGTACTCAATCACTCACTCTCACTTACTTACTTACTCACTCACTCTCACTTACTGTATTTACTCAATCACTCACCCTCACTTACTTACTTACTCAATCACTCACTCTCACTCACTTACTTCCTCACTCACTCACTCTCACTGTACTTACTTACTCACTCACTCACCCTCACTTACTTACTTACTCACTCACTCACCCTCACTTACGTACTTACTCACTCACCCACCCTCACTTACTTACTTACTCACTCACTCACCCTCACTTACTTACTTACTCAATCACTCACCCTCACTTACTTACTTCCTCAATCACTCACTCTCACTTACTTACTTACTCACTCACTCACGCTCACTTACTTACTTACTCAATCACTCACCCTCACTTACTTACTTACTCAATCACTCACTCTCACTTACTGACGTCTCACTCACTCACTCTCACTTACTTACTTACTTACTCACTCACCCTCACTTACTTACTCACTCACCCACCCTCATTTATTTACTTACTCACTCCACTCTCTCTCACTTACTTACTTACTCAATCACTCACTCTCACTTACTTACTTACTCAATCACTCACCCTCACTTACTTACTTACTTACTCACTTCACCCTCACTTACTTACTCACTCACCCACCCTCACTTATTTACTTACTCACTCACTCACGCTCACTTACTTACTTACTACTCAATCACTCACCCTCACTTACTTACTTACTCACTCACTCACCCTCACTTACTTACTTACTCAATCACTCACTCTCACTTACTTACTTACTCACTCACTCACTCTCACTTACTAACTTACTCACTCACTCACTCTCACTTACTTACTTACTCCACTCACTCTCACATACTTACTTACTCACTCACTCACTCTCACTTACTTACTTACTGCACTCACTCACTCTCACTTACTTACTTACGCACTCACTCTCACTCACTTACTTACTCAATCACTCACCCTCACTTACTTACTTACTCACTCACTCACCCTCACTTACTTACTTACCAAGCACTCACCCTCACTTACTTACTCACTCACTCACTCACTCTCACTTACTTACTTACTCAATCACTCACTCTCACTTACTTACTTACTTACTCACTCACTCTCACTTACTTACTTACTCACTCACTCACTCTCACTTACTGACTTACTCACTCACCCACTCCCACTTACTTACTTACTCAATCACTCTCACTTACTTACTTACTCACTCACTCTCACTTACTTACTTACTTACTCACTCACTCTCACTTACTTACTTACTCAATCACTCTCACTTACTTACTTACTTACTCACTCACTCTCACTTACTCACTTACTCACTCACTCACCCTCACTTACTTACTTACTCACTCACTCTCACTTATTTACTTACTCACTCACTCACCCTCACTGCCTTACTTACTCACTCACCCTTCACTTACTTACTTACTCACTCACTCACTCTCACTTACTTACTGACTCAATCACTCTCACTTACTTACTTACTTACTCACTCACTCTCACTTACTTACTTACTCAATCACTCACCCTCACTTACTTACTTACTCAATCACTCACTCTCACTTACTTACTTACGCACTCACTCACTCTCACTTACTTACTTACTCAATCACCCACCCTCACTTACTTACTTACTCAATCACTCACCCTCACTTACTTACTTTCCTCAATCACTCACTCTCACTTACTTACTTACTCACTCACTCTCACTTACTTACTTACTCAATCACTCACCCTCACTTACTTACTTACTCAATCACTCACTCTCACTTACTTACTTACTCACTCACTCACTCACTCTCACTTACTTACTTACTTACTCACTCACCCTCACTTACTTACTCACTCACCCACCCTCATTTATTTACTTACTCACTCACTCTCTCTCACTTACTTACTTACTCAATCACTCACGTCTCACTTACTTACTTACTCAATCACTCACCCTCACTTACTTACTTACTTACTCACTCACCCTCACTTACTTACTCACGCACCCACCCTCACTTATTTACTTACTCACTCACTCACTCTCACTTACTTACCTACTCAATCACTCACCCTCACTTACTTACTTACTCACTCACTCACCCTCACTTACTTACTTACTCAATCACTCACTCTCACTTACTTACTTACTCACTCACTCACTCTCACTTACTAACTTACTCACTCACTCACTCACTTTACTTACTTACTCACTCACTCTCACATACTTACTTACTCACTCACTCACTCTCACTTACTTACTTACTCACTCACTCACTCTCACTTACTTACTTACTCACTCACTCTCACTCACTTACTTACTCAATCACTCACCCTCACTTACTTACTTACTCACTCACTCACCCTCACTTACTTACTTACTCAATCACTCACCCTCACTTACTTACTTACTCACTCACTCACTCACTCTCACTTACTTACTTACTCAATCACTCACTCTCACTTACTTACTTACTTACTCACTCACTCTCACTTACTTACTTACTCACTCACTCACTCTCACTACTTACTTACTCACTCACCCACTCTCACTTACTTACTTACTCAATCACTCTCACTTACTTACTTACTCACTCACTCTCACTTACTTACTTACTTACTCACTCACTCTCACTTACTTACTTACTCAATCACTCTCACTTACTTACTTACTTACTCACTCACTCTCACTTACTCACTTACTCACTCACTCACCCTCACTTACTTACTTACTCACTCACTCTCACTTATTTACTTACCACTCACTCACCCTCACTTCCTTACTTACTCACTCACCCTCACTTACTTACTTACTCACTCACTCACTCTCACTTACTTACTTACTCAATCACTCTCACGTACTGACTTACTTACTCACTTGCACTCTCACTTACTTACTTACTCAATCACTCACCCTCACTTACTTACTTACTCAATCACTCACTCTCACTTACTTACTTACTCACTCACTCACTCTCACTTACTTACTTACTCAATCACCCACCCTCACTTACTTACTTACTCACTCACTCACCCTCACTTACTTACTTACTCACTCACTCACTCTCACTTACTTACGTACTCAATCACTCACCCGCACTTACTTACTACTCAATCACTCACTCTCACTTACTTACTTACTCACTCACTCACTCTCACTTACTTACTTACTCAATCACTCACTCTCACTTACTTACTTACTCACTCACTCACCCTCACTTACTTACTTACTCAACCACTCACTCTCACTTACTTACTTACTCACTCACTCACTCACTCTCACTTACTTACTTACTCACTCACACACTCTCACTTACTCACTTACTCACTCACTCACCCTCACTTACGTACTTACTCACTCACTCACTCTCACTTACTTTACTTACTCAACCACTCACTCTCACTTACTTACTCACTCACTCACTCTCACTTACTTACTTACTCACTCACTCACTCACTCTCACTTACTTACTTACTCAATCACTCACTCTCACTTACTTACTTACTCACTCACTCACCCTCACTTACTTACTTACTCAATCACTCACCCTCACTTACTTACTTACTCACTCACTCACTCTCACTTACTTACTTACTCAATCACTCACTCTCACTTACTTACTTACTTACTCACTCACTCTCACTTACTTACTTACTCACTCACTCACTCTCACTTACTTACTTACTTACTTACTCACTCACTCTCACTTACTTACTTACTCAATCACTCACTCTCACTTACTTACTTACTCACTCACTCTCACTTACTTACTTACTGTACTCACTCACTCTCACTTACTTACTTACTCAATCACTCTCACTTACTTACTTACTTACTCACTCACTCTCACTTACTCACTTACTCACTCACTCACCTCACTTACTTACTTACTCACTCACTCTCACTTATTTACTTACTCACTCACTCACCCTCACTTCCTTACTTACTCACTCACCCTCACTTACTTACTTACTCACTCACTCACTCTCACTTACTTACTTACTCAATTCACTCTCACTTACTTACTTACTTACTCACTCTCTCTCACTTACTTACTTACTCAATCACTCACTCTCACTTACTACGTACTCACTCACTCACTCTCACTTACTTGACTTACTCAATCACCCACCCTCACTTACTTACTTACTCACTCACTCAACCCTCACTTACTTACTTACTCACTCACTCACTCTCACTTACTTACTTACTCAATCACCACCCTCACTTACTTACTTACTCAATCACTCACTCTCACCTTACTTACTTACTCACTCACTCACTCTCACTTACTTACTTACTCAATCACTCACTCTCACTTACTTACTTACTCACTCACTCACCCTCACTTACTTACTTACTCACCACTCACTCTCACTTACTTACTTACTCACTCACTCACTCTCACTTACTTACTTACTCACTCACACACTCTCACTTACTCACTTACTCACTCACTCACCCTCACTTACTTACTTACTCACTCACTCACTCTCACTTACTTACTTACTCAACCACTCACTCTCACTTACTTACTCACTCACTCACTCTCACTTACTTACTTACTCACTCACTCACTCACTCTCACTTACTTACTTACTCAATCACTCACCCTTCACTTACTTACTTACGCACTCACTCACCCTCACTTACTTACTTACTCAATCACTCACCCTCACTTACTTACTTACTCACTCACTCACTCTCACTTACTTACTTACTCAATCACTCACTCTCACTTACTTACTTACTTACTCACTCACTCTCACTTACTTACTTACTCACTCACTCACTCTCACTTACTTACTTACTTACTTACTCACTCACTCTCACTGACTTACTTACTCAATCACTCACTTCACTTACTTACTTACTCACTCACTCTCACTTACTTACTTACTTACTCACTCACTCTCACTTACTTACTTACTCAATCACTCTCACTTACTTACTTACTCACTCACTCACTCTCACTTACTCACTTACTCACTCACTCACCCTCACTTACTTACTTACTCACGCACTCTCACTTATTTACTTACTCACTCACTCACCCTCACTTACTTACTTACTCACTCACTCTCACTTACTTACTTACGCACTCACTCACTCTCACTTACTTACTTACTCAATCACTCTCACTTACTTACTTACTTACTCACTCACGCTCACTTACTTATTTACTCAATCACTCACCCTCACTTACTTACTTACTCAATCACTCACTCTCACTTACTTACTTACTCACTCACTCTCACTTACTTATTTACCAATCACTCACCCTCACTTACTTACTTACTCAATCACTCACTCTCACTCACTTACTTCCTCACTCACTCACTCTCACTTACTTACTTACTCACTCACTCACCCTCACTTACTTACTTACTCACTCACTCACCCTCACTTACTTACTTACTCACTCACCCACCCTCACTTACTTACTTACTCACTCACTCACCCTCACTTACTTACTTACTCAATCACTCACCCTCACTTACTTACTTCCCTCAATCACTCACTCTCACTTACTTACTTACTCACTCACTCACTCTCACTTACTTACTTACTCAATCACTCACCCTCACTTACTTACTTACTCAAGTCACTCACTCTCACTTACTTACTTACTCACTCACTCACTCTCTCTCACTTACTTACTTACTTACTCACTCACCCTCACTTACTTACTCACTCACCCACCCTCATTTAGTTACTTACTCACGCACTCTCTCTCACGTTACTTACTTACTCAATCACTCACTCTCACTTACTTACTTACTCAATCACTCACCCTCACTTACTTACTTACTTACTCACTCACCCTCACTTACTTACTCACTCACCCACCGCACTTATTTACTTACTCACTCACTCACTCTCACTTACTTACTTACTGCAATCACTCACCCTCACTTACTTACTTACTCACTCACTCACCCTCACTGTACGTTACGTACTCAATCACTCACTCTCACTTACGTACTTACTCACTCACTCACTCTCACTTACTAACTTACTCACTCACTCACTCTCACTTACTTACTTACTCACTCACTCTCACATACTTACTTACTCACTCACTCACTCTCACTTACTTACTTACTCACTCACTCACTCTCACTTACTTACTTACTCACTCACTCTCACTCACTTACTTACTCAATCACTCACCCTCACTTACTTACTTACTCACTCACTCACCCTCACTTACTTACTTACTCAATCACTCACCCTCACTTACTTACTCACTCACTCACTCACTCTCACTTACTTACTTACTCAATCACTCACTCTCACTTACTTACTTACTTACTCACTCACTCTCACTTACTTACTTACTCACTCACTCACTCTCACTTACTTACTTACTCACTCACCCACTCCCACTTACTTACTTACTCAAGCACTCTCACTTACTTACTTACTCACTCACTCTCACTTACTTACTTACTTACTCACTCACTCTCACTTACTTACTTACTCAATCACTCTCACTTACGTACTTACTTACTCACTCACTCTCACTTACTCACTTACTCACTCACTCACCCTCACTTACTTACTTACTCACTCACTCTCACTTATTTACTTACTCACTCACTCACCCTCACTTCCTTACTTACTCACTCACCCTCACTTACTTACTTACTCACTCACTCACTCTCACTTACTTACTTACTCAATCACTCTCACTTACTTACTTACTTACTCACTCACTCTCACTTACTTACTTACTCAATCACTCACCCTCACTTACTTACTTACTCAATCACTCACTCTCACTTACTTACTTACTCACTCACTCACTCTCACTTACTTACTTACTCAATCACCCACCCTCACTTACTTACTTACTCACTCACTCACCCTCACTTACTTACTTACTCACTCACTCACTCTCACTTACTTACTTACTCAATCACTCACCCTCACTTACTTACTTACTCAATCACTCACTCTCACTTACTTACTTACTCACTCACTCACTCTCACACACACCCCCCCCCCCCTTCTTCTTCTTCCCCTCTCTCTCACACACACACACACACACCCACCCACCCACACACACACACACCCACACCCACCCACCCACACATACACACACCCACACCCACCCACCCACACACACACACACACACACCACCCACCCACACAGTACACCACACACCCACCCACCACACATACAAACACCCACACCCACCCACCCACACACACACACACACACACCCACCCACCCACACACACACACACCACACCCTCCCACCCACACATACACACACCCACACCCACCCACCCACACACACACACACACCCACCCACCCACCCACACACACACCCACACCCACCCACCCACACACACACACACACACACCCCAACCCACCCACACATACACACACACCCACCAACCACACAGACTCACACACACACCACCCCCCCACACACACACACACACCCACCCACCCACACTACACACACACACACCCACACACCACACACACACACACACCCACCCACCCACCCACACACTCACCCACACCCACCCACCCACTCACACACACTCCCACCCTCCCACCCACACTCAAACACACACCCACCCACCCACACACACACCACTCACCACCCACCCACAAACACAGACACACGCACCACCCACCCACTCTCACACTACACAACACCACCCACCCAACACTCACTAACACCCTCCCACCCACCCACACAAACACACACACACCCACCCACCCACACACACACACACACACACACTCCCACCCACACAGACACTCACCACTCCCTCCCTACCACACTGTATCACACTCTACCTACCCTACCAACTTACTCTCCAAACTACCACCTAGCTATCTCAATCTATCTACAACCTCCCAACTCTACTCACACTCTCACACCTACCTCCCAAATCTCACTCACACACACGACCCAACCTACATATCTCTATCAATCACACCAACCTACCACTCACACACATCTATCTACCTAACACCTATCTCTCACTATCAATCTCCTACCTACCTATCTCTATCTATCACTTCTACCTACCTACCTATCTGTATCTATCAATCTACCTACCTACCTATCTGTATCTATCAATCTACCTACCTACCTATCTCTATCTATCTATCTACCTACCCCCTATCTGTATTTATCTATCAACCTACCTATCTGTATCTTCTACCTACCTACCTACCTATCTGTATCTATCAATCTACCTACCTACCTATCTCTATCTATCAATCTACCTACCTACCTATCTCTCTCTATCTATCTACCTACCCCACCATCTGTATATACTATCTACCTACCTATCTGTATCAATCTACCTACCTACCTACCTATCTCTCTCTAACTATCTATCTACCTACCTACCTATCTCTATCTATCAATCTACCTACCTACCTATCTGTATCTATCAATCTACCTACCTACCTATCTCTATCTATCTATCTACCTACCTACCTATCTCTATCTATCAATCTGCCTACCTACCTATCTGTATCTATCAATCTACCTACCTACCTATCTGTATCTATCTATCTACCTACCTACCTATCTGTATTTATCTATCTACCTACCTACCTATCTTTATCTATCTATCTACCATCCTACCTATCGTATCTATCTATCTACCTACCTACCTATCTCTATCTATCTATCTTCCTACCTATCTATCTCTATCTATCAATCTACCTACCTACCTATCTGTATCTATCAATCTACCCACCTACCTATCTCTATCTATCTACCTACCTACCTATCTCTATCTATCAATCTACCTACCTACCTATCTGTATCTATCAATCTACCCACCTACCTATCTCTATCTATCTACCTACCTACCTACCTATCTCTCTATCAATCTACCTACCTACCTATCTCTATCTATCTATCTACCTACCTACCTATCTCTATCTATCTACCTACCTACCTATCTGTATCTATCTATCTACCTACCCACCTATCTCTATCTATCTACCTACCTACCTATCTGTATCTATCTATCTACCTATCTACCTATCTCTATCTATCTATCTACCTACCTACCTATCTCTATCAATCTACCTACCTACCTATCTCTATCTATCTACCTACCTACCTACCTATCTCTATCTATCTACCTACCTACCTATCTCTATCTATCAATCTACCTACCTACCTATCTCTATCTATCTACCTACCTACCTACCTACCTATCTCTATCTATCTATCTACCTACCTACCTATCTCTATCTATCTACCTACCTACCTACCTATCTCTATCTATCAATCTACCTACCTACCTATCTCTATCTATCTATCTACCTACCTACCTATCTGTATCTATCAATCTACCTACCTACCTATCTGTATCTATCTATCTACCTACCTACCTATCTGTATCTATCAATCTACCTACCTACCTATCTCTATCTATCTATCTATCTACCTACCTACCTATCTCTATCTATCTATCTACCTACCTATCTCTATCTATTAATCTACCTACCTACCTATCTCTATCTATCTATCTACCTACCTACCTATCTGTATCTATCTATCTACCTATCTACCTATCTCTATATATCTATCTACCTACCTACCTATCTCTATCTATCTATCTACCTACCTACCTATCTCTATCTATTAATCTACCTACCTACCTATCTGTATCTATCTATCTACCTACCTACCTATCTCTATCTATCAATCTACCTACCTACCTATCTCTATCTATCTATCTACCTACCTACCTATCTCTATCTATCAATCTACCTACCTACCTATCTGTATCTATCAATCTACCTACCTACCTATCTCTATCTATCTATCTACCTACCTACCTATCTGTATCTATCTATCTACCTACCTACCTATCTGTATTTATCATCTACCTACCTACCTAGCTCTATCTATCTATCTACCTACCTACCTATCTCTATCTATCAATCTACCTACCTACCTATCTCTATCTATCTACCTACCTACCTACCTATCTCTATCAATCTACCTACCTACCTATCTCTATCTATCTATCTACCTACCTACCTATCTGTATCTATCTACCTACCTTCCTATCTGTATCTATCTATCTACCTACCCACCTATCTCTATCTATCTACCTACCTACCTATCTGTATCTATCTATCTACCTATCTACCTATCTCTATCTATCTACCTACCTACCTACCTATCTCTATCAATCTACCTACCTACCTATCTCTATCTATCTACCTACCTACCTACCTATCTCTATCTATCTACCTACCTACCTATCTCTATCTATCAATCTACCTACCTACCTATCTCTATCTATCTACCTACCTACCTACCTACCTATCTCTATCTATCTATCTACCTACCTACCTATCTCTATCTATCTACCTACCTACCTACCTATCTCTATCTATCAATCTACCTACCTACCTATCTCTATCTATCTATCTACCTACCTACCTATCTGTATCTATCAATCTACTACCTACCTATCTGTATCTATCTATCTACCTACCTACCTATCTCTATCTATCAATCTACCTACCTACCTATCTCTATCTATCTATCTATCTACCTACCTACCTATCTCTATCTATCTATCTACCTACCTATCTCTATCTATTAATCTACCTACCTACCTATCTCTATCTATCTATCTACCTACCTACCTATCTGTATCTATCTATCTACCTATCTACCTATCTCTATATATCTATCTACCTACCTACCTATCTCTATCTATCTATCTATCTACCTACCTACCTATCTCTATCTATTAATCTACCTACCTACCTATCTGTATCTATCTATCTACCTACCTACCTATCTCTATCTATCAATCTACCTACCTACCTATCTCTATCTATCTATCTACCTACCTACCTATCTCTATCTATCAATCTACCTACCTACCTATCTGTATCTATCAATCTACCTACCTACCTATCTCTATCTATCTATCTACCTACCTACCTATCTGTATCTATCTATCTACCTACCTACCTATCTGTATTTATCAATCTACCTACCTACCTATCTCTATCTATCTATCTACCTACCTACCTATCTCTATCTATCAATCTACCTACCTACCTATCTGTATCTATCAATCTACCTACCTACCTATCTCTATCTATCTACCTACCTACCTACCTATCTCTATCAATCTACCTACCTACCTATCTCTATCTATCTATCTACCTACCTACCTATCTGTATCTATCTACCTACCTTCCTATCTGTATCTATCTATCTACCTACCCACCTATCTCTATCTATCTACCTACCTACCTATCTGTATCTATCTATCTACCTATCTACCTATCTCTATCTATCTACCTACCTACCTACCTATCTCTATCAATCTACCTACCTACCTATCTCTATCTATCTACCTACCTACCTACCTATCTCTATCTATCTACCTACCTACCTATCTCTATCAATCTACCTACCTACCTATCTCTATGTATCTAGCTACCTACCTACCTATCTCTATCTATCTATCTACCTACCTACCTATCTCTATCTATCTACCTACCTACCTACCTATCTCTATCTATCAATCTACCTACCTACCTATCTCTATCTATCTATCTATCTACCTACCTACCTATCTGTATCTATCAATCTACCTACCTACCTATCTGTATCTATCTATCTACCTACCTACCTATCTGTATCTATCAATCTACCTACCTAGCTATCTCTATCTATCTACCTACCTACCTATCTCTATCTATCTATCTACCTACCTACCTATCTCTATCTATCTATCTACCTACCTACATATCTCTATCTATCTACCTACCTACCTATCTCTATCTATCTATCTACCTAACTACCTATCTCTATCTATCTATCTACCTACCTACCTATCTCTATCTATCAATCTACCTACCTACCTATCTGTATCTATCTATCTACCTACCTACCTATCTGTATCTATCAATCTACGTACCTACCTATCTCTATCTATCTATCTACCTACCCACCTATCTGTATTTATCTATCTACCTACCTATCTGTATCTATCTACCTACCTACCTACCTATCTGTATCTATCAATCTACCTACCTACCTATCTCTATCTATCAATCTACCTACCTACCTATCTCTCTCTATCTATCTACCTACCCACCCATCTGTATTTATCTATCTACCTACCTATCTGTATCTATCTACCTACCTACCTACCTATCTCTATCTATCTATCTATCTACCTACCTACCTATCTCTATCTATCATCTACCTACCTACCTATCTGTATCTATCAATCTACCTACCTACCTATCTCTATCTATCTACCTACCTACCTATCTCTATCTATCAATCTGCCTACCTACCTATCTGTATCTATCAATCTACCTACCTACCTATCTGTATTTATCAATCTACCTACCTACCTATCTCTATCTATCTATCTACCTACCTACCTATCTCTATCTATCAATCTACCTACCTACCTATCTGTATCTATCAATCTACCTACCTACCTATCTCTATCTATCTACCTACCTACCTACCTATCTCTATCAATCTACCTACCTACCTATCTCTATCTATCTATCTACCTACCTACCTATCTGTATCTATCTACCTACCTTCCTATCTGTATCTATCTATCTACCTACCCACCTATCTCTATCTATCTACCTACCTACCTATCTGTATCTATCTATCTACCTATCTACCTATCTCTATCTATCTACCTACCTACCTACCTATCTCTATCAATCTACCTACCTACCTATCTCTATCTATCTACCTACCTACCTACCTATCTCTATCTATCTACCTACCTACCTATCTCTATCAATCTACCTACCTACCTATTTCTATGTATCTAGCTACCTACCTACCTATCTCTATCTATCTATCTACCTACCTACCTATCTCTATCTATCTACCTACCTACCTACCTATCTCTATCTATCAATCTACCTACCTACCTATCTCTATCTATCTATCTATCTACCTACCTATCTGTATCTATCAATCTACCTACCTACCTATCTGTATCTATCTATCTACCTACCTACCTATCTGTATCTATCAATCTACCTACCTAGCTATCTCTATCTATCTACCTACCTACCTATCTCTATCTATCTATCTACCTACCTACCTATCTCTATCTATCTATCTACCTACCTACATATCTCTATCTATCTACCTACCTACCTATCTCTATCTATCTATCTACCTAACTACCTATCTCTATCTATCTATCTACCTACCTACCTATCTCTATCTATCAATCTACCTACCTACCTATCTGTATCTATCTATCTACCTACCTACCTATCTGTATCTATCAATCTACCTACCTACCTATCTCTATCTATCTATCTACCTACCCACCTATCTGTATTTATCTATCTACCTACCTATCTGTATCTATCTACCTACCTACCTACCTATCTGTATCTATCAATCTACCTACCTACCTATCTCTATCTATCAATCTACCTACCTACCTATCTCTCTCTATCTATCTACCTACCCACCCATCTGTATTTATCTATCTACCTACCTATCTGTATCTATCTACCTACCTACCTACCTATCTCTATCTATCTATCTATCTACCTACCTACCTATCTCTATCTATCAATCTACCTACCTACCTATCTGTATCTATCAATCTACCTACCTACCTATCTCTATCTATCTATCTACCTACCTACCTATCTCTATCTATCAATCTGCCTACCTACCTATCTGTATCTATCAATCTACCTACCTACCTATCTGTATCTATCTATCTACCTACCTACCTATCTGTATTTATCTATCTACCTACCTACCTATCTGTATCTATCTATCTACCTACCTACCTATCTGTATCTATCTATCTACCTACCTACCTATCTCTATCTATCTATCTTCCTACCTATCTATCTCTATCTATCAATCTACCTACCTACCTATCTGTATCTATCAATCTACCCACCTACCTATCTCTATCTATCTACCTACCTACCTATCTCTATCTATCAATCTACCTACCTACCTATCTGTATCTATCAATCTACCCACCTACCTATCTCTATCTATCTACCTACCTACCTACCTATCTCTATCAATCTACCTACCTACCTATCTCTATCTATCTATCTACCTACCTACCTATCTCTATCTATCTACCTACCTACCTATCTGTATCTATCTATCTACCTACCCACCTATCTCTATCTATCTACCTACCTACCTATCTGTATCTATCTATCTACCTATCTACCTATCTCTATCTATCTATCTACCTACCTACCTATCTCTATCAATCTACCTACCTACCTATCTCTATCTATCTACCTACCTACCTACCTATCTCTATCTATCTACCTACCTACCTATCTCTATCTATCAATCTACCTACCTACCTATCTCTATCTATCTACCTACCTACCTACCTACCTATCTCTATCTATCTATCTACCTACCTACCTATCTCTATCTATCTACCTACCTACCTACCTATCTCTATCTATCAATCTACCTACCTACCTATCTCTATCTATCTATCTACCTACCTACCTATCTGTATCTATCAATCTACCTACCTACCTATCTGTATCTATCTATCTACCTACCTACCTATCTGTATCTATCAATCTACCTACCTACCTATCTCTATCTATCTATCTATCTACCTACCTACCTATCTCTATCTATCTATCTACCTACCTATCTCTATCTATTAATCTACCTACCTACCTATCTCTATCTATCTATCTACCTACCTACCTATCTGTATCTATCTATCTACCTATCTACCTATCTCTATATATCTATCTACCTACCTACCTATCTCTATCTATCTATCTACCTACCTACCTATCTCTATCTATTAATCTACCTACCTACCTATCTGTATCTATCTATCTACCTACCTACCTATCTCTATCTATCAATCTACCTACCTACCTATCTCTATCTATCTATCTACCTACCTACCTATCTCTATCTATCAATCTACCTACCTACCTATCTGTATCTATCAATCTACCTACCTACCTATCTCTATCTATCTATCTACCTACCTACCTATCTGTATCTATCTATCTACCTACCTACCTATCTGTATTTATCAATCTACCTACCTACCTATCTCTATCTATCTATCTACCTACCTACCTATCTCTATCTATCAATCTACCTACCTACCTATCTCTATCTATCTACCTACCTACCTACCTATCTCTATCAATCTACCTACCTACCTATCTCTATCTATCTATCTACCTACCTACCTATCTGTATCTATCTACCTACCTTCCTATCTGTATCTATCTATCTACCTACCCACCTATCTCTATCTATCTACCTACCTACCTATCTGTATCTATCTATCTACCTATCTACCTATCTCTATCTATCTACCTACCTACCTACCTATCTCTATCAATCTACCTACCTACCTATCTCTATCTATCTACCTACCTACCTACCTATCTCTATCTATCTACCTACCTACCTATCTCTATCTATCAATCTACCTACCTACCTATCTCTATCTATCTACCTACCTACCTACCTACCTATCTCTATCTATCTATCTACCTACCTACCTATCTCTATCTATCTACCTACCTACCTACCTATCTCTATCTATCAATCTACCTACCTACCTATCTCTATCTATCTATCTACCTACCTACCTATCTGTATCTATCAATCTACCTACCTACCTATCTGTATCTATCTATCTACCTACCTACCTATCTCTATCTATCAATCTACCTACCTACCTATCTCTATCTATCTATCTATCTACCTACCTACCTATCTCTATCTATCTATCTACCTACCTATCTCTATCTATTAATCTACCTACCTACCTATCTCTATCTATCTATCTACCTACCTACCTATCTGTATCTATCTATCTACCTATCTACCTATCTCTATATATCTATCTACCTACCTACCTATCTCTATCTATCTATCTATCTACCTACCTACCTATCTCTATCTATTAATCTACCTACCTACCTATCTGTATCTATCTATCTACCTACCTACCTATCTCTATCTATCAATCTACCTACCTACCTATCTCTATCTATCTATCTACCTACCTACCTATCTCTATCTATCAATCTACCTACCTACCTATCTGTATCTATCAATCTACCTACCTACCTATCTCTATCTATCTATCTACCTACCTACCTATCTGTATCTATCTATCTACCTACCTACCTATCTGTATTTATCAATCTACCTACCTACCTATCTCTATCTATCTATCTACCTACCTACCTATCTCTATCTATCAATCTACCTACCTACCTATCTGTATCTATCAATCTACCTACCTACCTATCTCTATCTATCTACCTACCTACCTACCTATCTCTATCAATCTACCTACCTACCTATCTCTATCTATCTATCTACCTACCTACCTATCTGTATCTATCTACCTACCTTCCTATCTGTATCTATCTATCTACCTACCCACCTATCTCTATCTATCTACCTACCTACCTATCTGTATCTATCTATCTACCTATCTACCTATCTCTATCTATCTACCTACCTACCTACCTATCTCTATCAATCTACCTACCTACCTATCTCTATCTATCTACCTACCTACCTACCTATCTCTATCTATCTACCTACCTACCTATCTCTATCAATCTACCTACCTACCTATCTCTATGTATCTAGCTACCTACCTACCTATCTCTATCTATCTATCTACCTACCTACCTATCTCTATCTATCTACCTACCTACCTACCTATCTCTATCTATCAATCTACCTACCTACCTATCTCTATCTATCTATCTATCTACCTACCTACCTATCTGTATCTATCAATCTACCTACCTACCTATCTGTATCTATCTATCTACCTACCTACCTATCTGTATCTATCAATCTACCTACCTAGCTATCTCTATCTATCTACCTACCTACCTATCTCTATCTATCTATCTACCTACCTACCTATCTCTATCTATCTATCTACCTACCTACATATCTCTATCTATCTACCTACCTACCTATCTCTATCTATCTATCTACCTAACTACCTATCTCTATCTATCTATCTACCTACCTACCTATCTCTATCTATCAATCTACCTACCTACCTATCTGTATCTATCTATCTACCTACCTACCTATCTGTATCTATCAATCTACGTACCTACCTATCTCTATCTATCTATCTACCTACCCACCTATCTGTATTTATCTATCTACCTACCTATCTGTATCTATCTACCTACCTACCTACCTATCTGTATCTATCAATCTACCTACCTACCTATCTCTATCTATCAATCTACCTACCTACCTATCTCTCTCTATCTATCTACCTACCCACCCATCTGTATTTATCTATCTACCTACCTATCTGTATCTATCTACCTACCTACCTACCTATCTCTATCTATCTATCTATCTACCTACCTACCTATCTCTATCTATCAATCTACCTACCTACCTATCTGTATCTATCAATCTACCTACCTACCTATCTCTATCTATCTACCTACCTACCTATCTCTATCTATCAATCTGCCTACCTACCTATCTGTATCTATCAATCTACCTACCTACCTATCTGTATCTATCTATCTACCTACCTACCTATCTGTATTTATCTATCTACCTACCTACCTATCTGTATCTATCTATCTACCTACCTACCTATCTGTATCTATCTATCTACCTACCTACCTATCTCTATCTATCTATCTTCCTACCTATCTATCTGTATCTATCAATCTACCTACCTACCTATCTCTATCTCTCTATCTACCTACCTACCTATCTCTATCTATCTATCTACCTACCTACCTATTTGTATCTATCCATCTACCTACCTACCTATCTGTATCTATCTATCTACCTACCTACCTATCTCTATCTATCTATCTACCTACCTACCTATCTCTATCTATCTATCTACCTACCTATCTATCTGTATCTATCAATCTACCTACCTACCTATCTCTATCTATCTATCTACCTACCTACCTATCTCTATCTATCAATCTACCTACCTACCTATCTGTATCTATCAATCTAGCTACCTACCTATCTCTATCAATCTACCTACCTACCTATCTCTATCTATCTATCTACCTACCTACCTATCTCTATCTATCTATCTACCTACCTACCTATCTGTATCTATCTATCTACCTACCCACCTATCTCTATCTATCTATCTACCTACCTACCTATCTGTATCTATCTATCTATCTACCTATCTACCTATCTCTATATATCTATCTACCTACCTACCTATCTCTATCTATCTATCTACCTACCTACCTATCTCTATCTATTAATCTACCTACCTACCTATCTGTATCTATCTATCTACCTACCTACCTATCTCTATCTATCAATCTACCTACCTACCTATCTCTATCTATCTATCTACCTACCTACCTATCTCTATCTATCAATCTACCTACCTACCTATCTGTATCTATCAATCTACCTACCTACCTATCTCTATCTATCTATCTACCTACCTACCTATCTGTATCTATCTATCTACCTACCTACCTATCTGTATCTATCAATCTACCTACCTACCTATCTCTATCTATCTATCTACCTACCTACCTATCTGTATCTATCTACCTACCTACCTACCTATCTCTATCAATCTACCTACCTACTTATCTCTATCTATCTACCTACCTACCTATCTCTATCTATCTACCTACCTACCTACCTATCTGTATCTATCTATCTACCTACCTACCTATCTGTATCTATCTATCTACCTACCTACATATCTGTATCTATATATCTACCTACCTAACTATCTGTATCTATCAATCTACCTACCTACCTATCTCTATCTATCTACCTACCTACCTACCTATCTCTTTCTATCTATCTACCTACCTACCTATCTCTATCTATCTATCTACCTTCCTACCTATCTGTATCTATCAATCTACCTACCTACCTATCTCTATCTATCTATCTACCTACCTACATATCTCTATCTATCTATCTACCTACCTACCTATCTCTATCTATCAATCTACCTACCTACCTATCTGTATCTATCAATCTACCCACCTACCTATCTCTATCTATCTACCTACCTACCTACCTATCTCTATCAATCTATCTACCTACCTATCTCTATCTATCTATCTACCTACCTACCTATCTCTATCTATCTACCTACCTACCTATCTGTATCTATCTATCTACCTACCCACCTATCTCTATCTATCTACCTACCTACCTATCTGTATCTATCTATCTACCTATCTACCTATCTCTATCTATCTATCTACCTACCTACCTATCTCTATCAATCTACCTACCTACCTATCTCTATCTATCTACCTACCTACCTACCTATCTCTATCTATCTACCTACCTACCTATCTCTATCTATCAATCTACCTACCTACCTATCTCTATCTATCTACCTACCTACCTACCTACCTATCTCTATCTATCTATCTACCTACCTATCTCTATCTATCTACCTACCTACCTACCTATCTCTATCTATCAATCTACCTACCTACCTATCTCTATCTATCTATCTACCTACCTACCTATCTGTATCTATCAATCTACCTACCTACCTATCTGTATCTATCTATCTACCTACCTACCTATCTGTATCTATCAATCTACCTACCTACCTATCTCTATCTATCTATCTATCTACCTACCTACCTATCTCTATCTATCTATCTACCTACCTATCTCTATCTATTAATCTACCTACCTACCTATCTCTATCTATCTATCTACCTACCTACCTATCTGTATCTATCTATCTACCTATCTACCTATCTCTATATATCTATCTACCTACCTACCTATCTCTATCTATCTATCTACCTACCTACCTATCTCTATCTATTAATCTACCTACCTACCTATCTGTATCTATCTATCTACCTACCTACCTATCTCTATCTATCAATCTACCTACCTACCTATCTCTATCTATCTATCTACCTACCTACCTATCTCTATCTATCAATCTACCTACCTACCTATCTGTATCTATCAATCTACCTACCTACCTATCTCTATCTATCTATCTACCTACCTACCTATCTGTATCTATCTATCTACCTACCTACCTATCTGTATTTATCAATCTACCTACCTACCTATCTCTATCTATCTATCTACCTACCTACCTATCTCTATCTATCAATCTACCTACCTACCTATCTGTATCTATCAATCTACCTACCTACCTATCTCTATCTATCTACCTACCTACCTACCTATCTCTATCAATCTACCTACCTACCTATCTCTATCTATCTATCTACCTACCTACCTATCTGTATCTATCTACCTACCTTCCTATCTGTATCTATCTATCTACCTACCCACCTATCTCTATCTATCTACCTACCTACCTATCTGTATCTATCTATCTACCTATCTACCTATCTCTATCTATCTACCTACCTACCTACCTATCTCTATCAATCTACCTACCTACCTATCTCTATCTATCTACCTACCTACCTACCTATCTCTATCTATCTACCTACCTACCTATCTCTATCAATCTACCTACCTACCTATCTCTATGTATCTAGCTACCTACCTACCTATCTCTATCTATCTATCTACCTACCTACCTATCTCTATCTATCTACCTACCTACCTACCTATCTCTATCTATCAATCTACCTACCTACCTATCTCTATCTATCTATCTATCTACCTACCTACCTATCTGTATCTATCAATCTACCTACCTACCTATCTGTATCTATCTATCTACCTACCTACCTATCTGTATCTATCAATCTACCTACCTAGCTATCTCTATCTATCTACCTACCTACCTATCTCTATCTATCTATCTACCTACCTACCTATCTCTATCTATCTATCTACCTACCTACATATCTCTATCTATCTACCTACCTACCTATCTCTATCTATCTATCTACCTAACTACCTATCTCTATCTATCTATCTACCTACCTACCTATCTCTATCTATCAATCTACCTACCTACCTATCTGTATCTATCTATCTACCTACCTACCTATCTGTATCTATCAATCTACCTACCTACCTATCTCTATCTATCTATCTACCTACCCACCTATCTGTATTTATCTATCTACCTACCTATCTGTATCTATCTACCTACCTACCTACCTATCTGTATCTATCAATCTACCTACCTACCTATCTCTATCTATCAATCTACCTACCTACCTATCTCTCTCTATCTATCTACCTACCCACCCATCTGTATTTATCTATCTACCTACCTATCTGTATCTATCTACCTACCTACCTACCTATCTCTATCTATCTATCTATCTACCTACCTACCTATCTCTATCTATCAATCTACCTACCTACCTATCTGTATCTATCAATCTACCTACCTACCTATCTCTATCTATCTATCTACCTACCTACCTATCTCTATCTATCAATCTGCCTACCTACCTATCTGTATCTATCAATCTACCTACCTACCTATCTGTATCTATCTATCTACCTACCTACCTATCTGTATTTATCTATCTACCTACCTACCTATCTGTATCTATCTATCTACCTACCTACCTATCTGTATCTTTCTATCTACCTACCTACCTATCTCTATCTATCTATCTTCCTACCTATCTATCTCTATCTATCAATCTACCTACCTACCTATCTGTATCTATCAATCTACCCACCTACCTATCTCTATCTATCTACCTACCTACCTATCTCTATCTATCAATCTACCTACCTACCTATCTGTATCTATCAATCTACCCACCTACCTATCTCTATCTATCTACCTACCTACCTACCTATCTCTATCAATCTACCTACCTACCTATCTCTATCTATCTATTTACCTACCTACCTATCTCTATCTATCTACCTACCTACCTATCTGTATCTATCTATCTACCTACCCACCTATCTCTATCTATCTACCTACCTACCTATCTGTATCTATCTATCTACCTATCTACCTATCTCTATCTATCTATCTACCTACCTACCTATCTCTATCAATCTACCTACCTACCTATCTCTATCTATCTACCTACCTACCTACCTATCTCTATCTATCTACCTACCTACCTATCTCTATCTATCAATCTACCTACCTACCTATCTCTATCTATCTACCTACCTACCTACCTACCTATCTCTATCTATCTATCTACCTACCTACCTATCTCTATCTATCTACCTACCTACCTACCTATCTCTATCTATCAATCTACCTACCTACCTATCTCTATCTATCTATCTACCTACCTACCTATCTGTATCTATCAATCTACCTACCTACCTATCTGTATCTATCTATCTACCTACCTACCTATCTGTATCTATCAATCTACCTACCTACCTATCTCTATCTATCTATCTATCTACCTACCTACCTATCTCTATCTATCTATCTACCTACCTATCTCTATCTATTAATCTACCTACCTACCTATCTCTATCTATCTATCTACCTACCTACCTATCTGTATCTATCTATCTACCTATCTACCTATCTCTATATATCTATCTACCTACCTACCTATCTCTATCTATCTATCTACCTACCTACCTATCTCTATCTATTAATCTACCTACCTACCTATCTGTATCTATCTATCTACCTACCTACCTATCTCTATCTATCAATCTACCTACCTACCTATCTGTATCTATCAATCTACCTACCTACCTATCTCTATCTATCTATCTACCTACCTACCTATCTGTATCTATCTATCTACCTACCTACCTATCTGTATTTAGCAATCTACCTACCTACCTATCTCTATCTATCTATCTACCTACCTACCTATCTCTATCTATCAATCTACCTACCTACCTATCTGTATCTATCAATCTACCTACCTACCTATCTCTATCTATCTACCTACCTACCTACCTATCTCTATCAATCTACCTACCTACCTATCTCTATCTATCTATCTACCTACCTACCTATCTGTATCTATCTACCTACCTTCCTATCTGTATCTATCTATCTACCTACCCACCTATCTCTATCTATCTACCTACCTACCTATCTGTATCTATCTATCTACCTATCTACCTATCTCTATCTATCTACCTACCTACCTACCTATCTCTATCAATCTACCTACCTACCTATCTCTATCTATCTACCTACCTACCTACCTATCTCTATCTATCTACCTACCTACCTATCTCTATCAATCTACCTACCTACCTATCTCTATGTATCTAGCTACCTACCTACCTATCTCTATCTATCTATCTACCTACCTACCTATCTCTATCTATCTACCTACCTACCTACCTATCTCTATCTATCAATCTACCTACCTACCTATCTCTATCTATCTATCTATCTACCTACCTACCTATCTGTATCTATCAATCTACCTACCTACCTATCTGTATCTATCTATCTACCTACCTACCTATCTGTATCTATCAATCTACCTACCTAGCTATCTCTATCTATCTACCTACCTACCTATCTCTATCTATCTATCTACCTACCTACCTATCTCTATCTATCTATCTACCTACCTACATATCTCTATCTATCTACCTACCTACCTATCTCTATCTATCTATCTACCTAACTACCTATCTCTATCTATCTATCTACCTACCTACCTATCTCTATCTATCAATCTACCTACCTACCTATCTGTATCTATCTATCTACCTACCTACCTATCTGTATCTATCAATCTACGTACCTACCTATCTCTATCTATCTATCTACCTACCCACCTATCTGTATTTATCTATCTACCTACCTATCTGTATCTATCTACCTACCTACCTACCTATCTGTATCTATCAATCTACCTACCTACCTATCTCTATCTATCAATCTACCTACCTACCTATCTCTCTCTATCTATCTACCTACCCACCCATCTGTATTTATCTATCTACCTACCTATCTGTATCTATCTACCTACCTACCTACCTATCTCTATCTATCTATCTATCTATCTATCTATCTACCTACCTACCTATCTCTATCTATCAATCTACCTACCTACCTATCTGTATCTATCAATCTACCTACCTACCTATCTCTATCTATCTATCTACCTACCTACCTATCTCTATCTATCAATCTGCCTACCTACCTATCTGTATCTATCAATCTACCTACCTACCTATCTGTATCTATCTATCTACCTACCTACCTATCTGTATTTATCTATCTACCTACCTACCTATCTGTATCTATCTATCTACCTACCTACCTATCTGTATCTATCTATCTACCTACCTACCTATCTCTATCTATCTATCTTCCTACCTATCTATCTGTATCTATCAATCTACCTACCTACCTATCTCTATCTCTCTATCTACCTACCTACCTATCTCTATCTATCTATCTACCTACCTACCTATTTGTATCTATCCATCTACCTACCTACCTATCTATATCTATCAATCTACCTACCTACCTATCTCTATCTATCTCTCTACCTACCTACCTATCTCTATCTATCAATCTACCTACCTACCTATCTGTATCTATCAATCTAGCTACCTACCTATCTCTATCTATCTACCTACATATCTGTATCTATATATCTACCTACCTACCTTTCTCTATCGATCTACCTACCTACCTACCTATCTCTATCTATCAATCTACCTACCTACCTATCTGTATCTATAAATCTACCTACCTACCTATCTCTATCTATCTACCTACCTACCTACCTATCTCTATCAATCTACCTACCTACCTATCTCTGTCTATCTATCTACCTACCTACCTATCTCTATCTATCTATCTACCTACCTATCTCTATCTATCTATCTACCTACCTACCTATCTCTATCTATCTATCTACCTACCTACCTATCTGTATCTATCAATCTACCTACCTACCTATCTCTATCTATCAATCTACCTACCTACCTATCTGTATCTATCTATCTACCTACCTACCTATCTCTATCTATCTATCTATCTACCTACCTACCTATCTGTATCTATCAATCTACCTACCTACCTATCTCTATCTATCTATCTACCTACCTACCTATCTCTATCTATCTATCTACCTACCTACCTATCTGTATCTATCAATCTACCTACCTACCTATCTCTATCTATCTATCTACCTACCTACCTATCTCTATCTATCTATCTACCTACCTACCTATCTCTATCTATCTACCTACCTACCTATCTCTATCTATCTATCTACCTACCTACCTATCTCTATCTATCTACCTACCTACCTATCTCTATCTATCAATCTACCTACCTACCTATCTGTATCTATCAATCTACCTACCTACCTATCTGTATCTATCTATCTACCTACCTACCTATCTCTATCTATCTATCTACCTACCTACCTATCTGTATCTATCTATCTACCTACCTACCTATCTCTATCTATCTACCTACCTACCTACCTATCTCTATCTATCAATCTACCTACCTACCTATCTCTATCTATCAATCTACCTACCTACATATCTGTATCTACCTACCTACCTACCTACCTATCTCTATCTATCTACCTACCTACCTACCTATCTCTATCTATAAATCTACCTACCTACCTATCTCTATCTATCTACCTACCTACCTATCTCTATCAATCTACCTACCTACCTATCTCTATCTATCTACCTACCTACCTACCTATCTCTATCTATCTACCTACCTACCTATCTCTATCTATCAATCTACCTACCTACCTATCTCTATCTATCTACCTACCTACCTAGCTATCTCTATCTATCTATCTACCTACCTACCTATCTCTGTCTATCTACCTACCTACGTACCTATCTCTATCTATCAATCTACCTACCTACCTATCTCTATCTATCTATCTATCTACCTACCTACCTATCTGTATCTATCAATCTACCTACCTACCTATCTGTATCTATCTATCTACCTACCTACCTATCTGTATCTATCAATCTACCTACCTACCTATCTCTATCTAACTATCTACCTACCTACCTATCTCTATCTATCTATCTACCTACCTACATATCTCTATCTATCTATCTACCTACCTACCTACCTATCTGTATCTATCAATCTACCTACCTACCTATCTGTATCTATCTATCTACCTACCTACCTATCTGTATCTATCAATCTACCTACCTACCTATCTCTATCTATCTATCTACCTACCTACCTATCTCTATCTATCTATCTACCTACCTACATATCTCTATCTATCTATCTACCTACCTACCTATCTCTATCTATCTACCTAACTACCTATCTCTATCTATCTATCTACCTACCTACCTATCTCTATCTATCAATCTACCTACCTACCTATCTGTATCTATCTATCTACCTACCTACCTATCTGTACCTATCAATCTACCTACCTACCTATCTCTATCTATCTATCTACCTACCCACCTACGTGTATTTATCTATCTACCTACCTATCTGTATCTATCTACCTACCTACCTACCTATCTGTATCTATCAATCTACCTACCTACCTATCTCTATCTATCAATCTACCTACCTACCTATCTCTCTCTATCTATCTACCTACCCACCCATCTGTATTTATCTATCTACCTACATATCTGTATCAATCTACCTACCTACCTACCTATCTCTATCTATCTATCTATCTATCTATCTATCTATCTATCTATCTATCTATCTATCTATCTATCTATCTATCTATCTATCTATCTATCTACCTACCTGCCTATCTCTATCTATCAATCTACCTACCTACCTATCTGTATCTATCAATCTACCTACCTACCTATCTCTATCTATCTATCTATCTACCTACCTACCTATCTCTATCTATCAATATACCTACCTACCTATCTGTATCTATCAATCTACCTACCTACCTATCTCTATCTATCTACCTACCTACCTACCTATCTCTATCAATCTACCTACCTACCTATCTGTATCTATCTATCTACCTACCTACCTATCTGTATCTATCTACCTACCTACCTACCTATCTGTATCTATCTATCTACCTACCTACCTATCTGTATCTATCTATCTACCTACCTACCTATCTGTATCTATCTATCTACCTACCTACCTATCTGTATCTATCAATCTACCTACCTACCTATCTCTATCTATCTATCTACCTACCTACCTATCTCTATCTATCAATCTACCTACCTACCTATCTGTATCTATCAATCTACCAACCTACCTATCTCTATCTATCTACCTACATATCTGTATCTATATATCTACCTACCTACCTTTCTCTATCGATCTACCTACCTACCTACCTATCTCTATCTATCAATCTACCTACCTACCTATCTGTATCTATCAATCTACCTACCTACCTATCTCTATCTATCTACCTACCTACCTACCTACCTATCTCTATCAATCTACCTACCTACCTATCTCTATCTATCTATCTACCTACCTACCTATCTCTATCTATCTATCTACCTACCTACCTATCTGTATCTATCTATCTACCTACCCACCTATCTCTATCTATCTATCTACCTACCTACCTATCTATCTACCTATCTACCTATCTCTATATATCTTTCTACCTACCTACCTATCTCTATCTATCTATCTACCTACCTACATATCTCTATCTATTAATCTACCTACCTACCTATCTGTATCTATCTATCTACCTACCTACCTATCTCTATCTATCAATCTATCTACCTACCTATCTCTATCTATCTATCTACCTACCTACCTATCTCTATCTATCAATCTACCTACCTACCTATCTGTATCTATCTATCTACCTACCTACCTATCTGTATCTATCTATCTACCTACCTACCTATCTCTATCTATCTATCTACCTACCTACCTATCTCTATCTATCTATCTACCTACCTATCTATCTGTATCTATCAATCTACCTACCTACCTATCTCTATCTATCTATCTACCTACCTACCTATCTCTATCTATCAATCTACCTACCTACCTATCTGTATCTATCAATCTACCTACCTACCTATCTCTATCAATCTACCTACCTACCTATCTCTATCTATCTATCTACCTACCTACCTATCTCTATCTATCTATCTACCTACCTACCTATCTGTATCTATCTATCTACCTACCCACCTATCTCTATCTATCTATCTACCTACCTACCTATCTGTATCTATCTATCTACCTATCTACCTATCTCTATATATCTATCTACCTACCTACCTATCTCTATCTATCTATCTACCTACCTACCTATCTCTATCTATTAATCTACCTACCTATCTGTATCTATCTATCTACCTACCTACCTATCTCTATCTATCAATCTACCTACCTACCTATCTCTATCTATCTATCTACCTACCTACCTATCTCAATCTATCAATCTACCTACCTACCTATCTGTATCTATCAATCTACCTACCTACCTATCTCTATCTATCTACCTACCTACCTATCTGTATCTATCTATCTACCTACCTACCTATCTGTATCTATCAATCTACCTACCTACCTATCTCTATCTATCTACCTACCTACCTACCTATCTCTATCAATCTACCTACCTACCTATCTCTATCTATCTAACTACCTACCTACCTATCTCTATCTATCTATCTACCTACCTACATATCTCTATCTATCTATCTACCTACCTACCTATCTCTATCAATCTATCTACCTACCTACCTATCTCTATCTATCTATCTACCTACCTACCTATCTCTATCTATCTATCTACCTACCTACCTATCTCTATCTATCTATCTATCTACCTACCTACCTCTCTCTATCAATCTACCTACCTACCTATCCCTATCTATCTACCTACCTACCTACATATCTGTATCTATCTACCTACCTACCTATCTCTATCTATCTATCTACCTACCTACCTATCTGTATCTATCTATCTACCTACCTACCTATCTCTATCTATCTACCTACCTACCTATCTGGATCTATCTACCTACCTACCTACCTATCTGTATCTATCTATCTACCTACCTACATATCTGTATCTATATATCTACCTACCTACCTATCTGTATCTATCTATCTACCTACCTATCTGTATCTATCAATCTACCTACCTACCTATCTCTATCTATCAATCTACCTACCTACCTATCTCTATCAATCTATCTACCTACCTATCTCTATCTATCTATCTACCTACCTACCTATCTCTATCTATCTATCTACCTACCTACCTATCTGTATCTATCTATCTACCTACCCACCTATCTCTATCTATCTATCTACCTACCTACCTATCTGTATCTATCTATCTACCTATCTACCTATCTCTATATATCTATCTACCTACCTACCTATCTGTATCTATCAATCTGCCTACCTACCTATCTGTATCTATCAATCTACCTACCTACCTATCTCTATCTATCTACCTACCTACCTACCTATCTCTATCAATCTACCTACCTACCTATCTGTATCTATCTATCTACCTACCTACCTATCTGTATCTATCTACCTACCTACCTACCTATCTGTATCTATCTATCTACCTACCTACCTATCTGTATTTATCTATCTACCTACCTACCTATCTGTATCTATCTATCTACCTACCTACCTATCTGTATCTATCTATCTACCTACCTACCTATCTCTATCTATCTATCTTCCTACCTATCTATCTGTATCTATCAATCTACCTACCTACCTATCTCTATCTATCTACCTACCTACCTATCTCTATCTATCTATCTACCTACCTACCTATCTGTATCTATCAATCTACCTACCTACCTATCTATATCTATCAATCTACCTACCTACCTATCTCTATCTATCTCTCTACCTACCTACCTATCTCTATCTATCAATCTACCTACCTACCTATCTGTATCTATCAATCTAGCTACCTACCTATCTCTATCTATCTACCTACATATCTGTATCTATATATCTACCTACCTACCTTTCTCTATCGATCTACCTACCTACCTACCTATCTCTATCTATCAATCTACCTACCTACCTATCTGTATCTATCAATCTACCTACCTACCTATCTCTATCTATCTACCTACCTACCTACCTATCTCTATCAATCTACCTACCTACCTATCTCTGTCTATCTATCTACCTACCTACCTATCTCTATCTATCTATCTACCTACCTATCTCTATCTATCTATCTACCTATCTACCTATCTGTATCTATCAATCTACCTACCTACCTATCTCTATCTATCTATCTACCTACCTACCTATCTCTATCTATCTACCTACCTACCTATCTCTATCTATCAATCTACCTACCTACCTATCTGTATCTATCAATCTACCTACCTACCTATCTGTATCTATCTATCTACCTACCTACCTATCTCTATCTATCTATCTACCTACCTACCTATCTGTATCTATCTATCTACCTACCTACCTATCTCTATCTATCTACCTACCTACCTATCTCTATCTATCAATCTACCTACCTACCTATCTCTATCTATCAATCTACCTACCTACATATCTGTATCTACCTACCTACCTACCTACCTATCTCTATCTATCTATCTACCTACCTACCTATCTCTATCTATAAATCTACCTACCTACCTATCTCTATCTATCTACCTACCTACCTATCTCTATCAATCTACCTACCTACCTATCTCTATCTATCTACCTACCTACCTACCTATCTCTATCTATCTACCTACCTACCTATCTCTATCTATCAATCTACCTACCTACCTATCTCTATCTATCTACCTACCTACCTACCTATCTCTATCTATCTATCTACCTACCTACCTATCTCTGTCTATCTACCTACCTACGTACCTATCTCTATCTATCAATCTACCTACCTACCTATCTCTATCTATCTATCTATCTACCTACCTACCTATCTGTATCTATCAATCTACCTACCTACCTATCTGTATCTATCTATCTACCTACCTACCTATCTGTATCTATCAATCTACCTACCTACCTATCTCTATCTACCTATCTACCTACCTACCTATCTCTATCTATCTATCTACCTACCTACATATCTCTATCTATCTATCTACCTACCTACCTATCTGTATCTATCAATCTACCTACCTACCTATCTGTATCTATCTATCTACCTACCTACCTATCTGTATCTATCAATCTACCTACCTACCTATCTCTATCTATCTATCTACCTACCTACCTATCTCTATCTATCTATCTACCTACCTACATATCTCTATCTATCTATCTACCTACCTACCTATCTCTATCTATCTACCTAACTACCTATCTCTATCTATCTATCTACCTACCTACCTATCTCTATCTATCAATCTATCTACCTACCTATCTGTATCTATCTATCTACCTACCTACCTATCTGTATCTATCAATCTACCTACCTACCTATCTCTATCTATCTATCTACCTACCCACCTATCTGTATTTATCTATCTACCTACCTATCTGTATCTATCTACCTACCTACCTACCTATCTGTATCTATCAATCTACCTACCTACCTATCTCTATCTATCAATCTACCTACCTACCTATCTCTCTCTATCTATCTACCTACCCACCCATCTGTATTTATCTATCTACCTACCTATCTGTATCTATCTACCTACCTACCTACCTATCTCTATCTATCTATCTATCTATCTATCTATCTATCTATCTATCTATCTATCTATCTATCTATCTACCTACCTACCTATCTCTATCTATCAATCTACCTACCTACCTATCTGTATCTATCAATCTACCTACCTACCTATCTCTATCTATCTATCTATCTACCTACCTACCTACCTATCTCTATCTATCAATATACCTACCTACCTATCTGTATCTATCAATCTACCTACCTACCTATCTCTATCTATCTACCTACCTACCTACCTATCTCTATCAATCTACCTACCTACCTATCTGTATCTATCTATCTACCTACCTACCTATCTGTATCTATCTACCTACCTACCTACCTATCTGTATCTATCTATCTACCTACCTACCTATCTGTATCTATCTATCTACCTACCTACCTATCTGTATCTATCTATCTACCTACCTACCTATCTGTATCTATCAATCTACCTACCTACCTATCTCTATCTATCTATCTACCTACCTATCTCTATCTATCAATCTACCTACCTACCTATCTGTATCTATCAATCTACCAACCTACCTATCTCTATCTATCTACCTACATATCTGTATCTATATATCTACCTACCTACCTTTCTCTATCGATCTACCTACCTACCTACCTATCTCTATCTATCAATCTACCTACCTACCTATCTGTATCTATCAATCTACCTACCTACCTATCTCTATCTATCTACCTACCTACCTACCTACCTATCTCTATCAATCTACCTACCTACCTATCTCTATCTATCTATCTACCTACCTACCGATCTCTACCTATCTATCTACCTACCTACCTATCTGTATCTATCTATCTACCTACCTACCTATCTCTATCTATCTATCTACCTACCTACCTATCTATCTACCTATCTACCTATCTCTATATATCTTTCTACCTACCTACCTATCTCTATCTATCTATCTACCTACCTACATATCTCTATCTATTAATCTACCTACCTACCTATCTGTATCTATCTATCTACCTACCTACCTATCTCTATCTATCAATCTATCTACCTACCTATCTCTATCTATCTATCTACCTACCTACCTATCTCTATCTATCAATCTACCTACCTACCTATCTGTATCTATCTATCTACCTACCTACCTATCTGTATCTATCTATCTACCTACCTACCTATCTCTATCTATCTATCTACCTACCTACCTATCTCTATCTATCTATCTACCTACCTATCTATCTGTATCTATCAATCTACCTACCTACCTATCTCTATCTATCTATCTACCTACCTACCTACCTATCTCTATCTATCAATCTACCTACCTACCTATCTGTATCTATCAATCTACCTACCTACCTATCTCTATCAATCTACCTACCTACCTATCTCTATCTATCTATCTACCTACCTACCTATCTCTATCTATCTATCTACCTACCTACCTATCTGTATCTATCTATCTACCTACCCACCTATCTCTATCTATCTATCTACCTACCTACCTATCTGTATCTATCTATCTACCTATCTACCTATCTCTATATATCTATCTACCTACCTACCTATCTGTATCTATCTATCTACCTACCTACCTATCTCTATCTATTAATCTACCTACCTATCTGTATCTATCTATCTACCTACCTACCTATCTCTATCTATCAATCTACCTACCTACCTATCTCTATCTATCTATCTACCTACCTACCTATCTCAATCTATCAATCTACCTACCTACCTATCTGTATCTATCAATCTACCTACCTACCTATCTCTATCTATCTATCTACCTACCTACCTATCTGTATCTATCTATCTACCTACCTACCTATCTGTATCTATCAATCTACCTACCTACCTATCTCTATCTATCTACCTACCTACCTACCTATCTCTATCAATCTACCTACCTACCTATCTCTATCTATCTACCTACCTACCTACCTATCTCTATCTATCTATCTACCTACCTACCTATCTCTATCAATCTATCTACCTACCTACCTATCTCTATCTATCTATCTATCTACCTACCTACCTATCTCTATCTATCTATCTACCTACCTACCTATCTCTATCTATCTATCTATCTACCTACCTACCTCTCTCTATCAATCTACCTACCTACCTATCCCTATCTATCTACCTACCTACCTACATATCTGTATCTATCTACCTACCTACCTATCTCTATCTATCTATCTACCTACCTACCTATCTGTATCTATCTATCTACCTACCTACCTATCTCTATCTATCTACCTACCTACCTATCTGGATCTATCTACCTACCTACCTACCTATCTGTATCTATCTATCTACCTACCTACATATCTGTATCTATATATCTACCTACCTACCTATCTGTATCTATCTATCTACCTACCTATCTGTATCTATCAATCTACCTACCTACCTATCTCTATCTATCAATCTACCTACCTACCTATCTCTATCAATCTATCTACCTACCTATCTCTATCTATCTATCTACCTACCTACCTATCTCTATCTATCTATCTACCTACCTACCTATCTGTATCTATCTATCTACCTACCCACCTATCTCTATCTATCTATCTACCTACCTACCTATCTGTATCTATCTATCTACCTATCTACCTATCTCTATATATCTATCTACCTACCTACCTATCTCTATCTATCTATCTACCTACCTACCTATCTCTATCTATTAATCTACCTACCTACCTATCTGTATCTATCTATCTACCTACCTACCTATCTCTATCTATCAATCTACCTATCTACCTATCTCTATCTATCTATCTACCTACCTACCTATCTCTATCTATCAATCTACCTACCTACCTATCTGTATCTATCAATCTACCTACCTACCTATCTATCTACCTATCTACCTATCTCTATATATCTATCTACCTACCTACCTATCTCTATCTATCTATCTACCTACCTACCTATCTCTATCAATCTATCTACCTACCTACCTATCTCAATCTATCAATCTACCTACCTACCTATCTGTATCTATCAATCTACCTACCTACCTATCTCTATCTATCTATCTACCTACCTACCTATCTGTATCTATCTATCTACCTACCTACCTATCTGTATCTATCAATCTACCTACCTACCTATCTCTATCTATCTACCTACCTACCTACCTATCTCTATCAATCTACCTACCTACCTATCTCTATCTATCTACCTACCTACCTACCTATCTCTATCTATCTATCTACCTACCTACCTATCTCTATCAATCTATCTACCTACCTACCTATCTCTATCTATCTATCTATCTACCTACCTACCTATCTCTATCTATCTATCTACCTACCTACCTATCTCTATCTATCTATCTATCTACCTACCTACCTCTCTCTATCAATCTACCTACCTACCTATCCCTATCTATCTACCTACCTACCTACATATCTGTATCTATCTACCTACCTACCTATCTCTATCTATCTATCTACCTACCTACCTATCTGTATCTATCTATCTACCTACCTACCTATCTCTATCTATCTACCTACCTACCTATCTGGATCTATCTACCTACCTACCTACCTATCTGTATCTATCTATCTACCTACCTACATATCTGTATCTATATATCTACCTACCTACCTATCTGTATCTATCTATCTACCTACCTATCTGTATCTATCAATCTACCTACCTACCTATCTCTATCTATCAATCTACCTACCTACCTATCTCTATCAATCTATCTACCTACCTATCTCTATCTATCTATCTACCTACCTACCTATCTCTATCTATCTATCTACCTACCTACCTATCTGTATCTATCTATCTACCTACCCACCTATCTCTATCTATCTATCTACCTACCTACCTATCTGTATCTATCTATCTACCTATCTACCTATCTCTATATATCTATCTACCTACCTACCTATCTCTATCTATCTATCTACCTACCTACCTATCTCTATCTATTAATCTACCTACCTACCTATCTGTATCTATCTATCTACCTACCTACCTATCTCTATCTATCAATCTACCTATCTACCTATCTCTATCTATCTATCTACCTACCTACCTATCTCTATCTATCAATCTACCTACCTACCTATCTGTATCTATCAATCTACCTACCTACCTATCTATCTACCTATCTACCTATCTCTATATATCTATCTACCTACCTACCTATCTCTATCTATCTATCTACCTACCTATATATCTCTATCTATTAATCTACCTACCTACCTATCTGTATCTATCTATCTACCTACCTACCTATCTCTATCTATCAATCTATCTACCTACCTATCTCTATCTATGTATCTACCTACCTACCTATCTCTATCTATCAATCTACCTACCTGCCTATCTGTATCTATCTATCTACCTACCTACCTATCTGTATCTATCTATCTACCTACCTACCTATCTCTATCTATCAATCTACCTACCTACCTATCTCTATCTATCAATCTACCTACCTACCTATCTCTATCTATCTATCTACCTACCTACCTATCTCTATCTAACAATCTACCTACCTACCTATCTGTATCTATCAATCTACCTACCTACCTATCTCTATCAAACTATCTACCTACCTATCTCTATCTATCTATCTACCTACCTACCTATCTCTATCTATCTACCTACCTACCTACCTATCTCTATCAATCTACCTACCTAACTATCTGTATCTATCTATCTACCTACCTACCTATCTGTATCTATCTACCTACCTACCTACCTATCTGTATCTATCTATCTACCTACCTACCTATCTGTATCTATCTATCTACCTACCTACCTATCTGTATCTATCTATCTACCTACCTACCTATCTCTATCTATCAATCTACCTACCTACCTATCTGTATCTATCAATCTACCTACCTACCTATCTCTATCTATCTATCTACCTACCTACCTATCTCTATCTATCTATGTACCTACCTACCTATCTGTATCAATCTACCTACCTACCTATCTCTATCTATCTACCTACCTACCTATCTCTATCAATCTTTCTACCTACCTACATATCTGTATCTATCTACCTACCTACCTACCTATCTGTATCTATCTATCTACCTACCTACCTACCTATCTCTATCTATCTATCTACCTACCTACCTATCTCTATCTATCTATCTACCTACCTACCTATCTCTATCTATCTATCTACCTACCTACCTATCTCTATCTATCTACCTACCTACCTCTCTCTATCAATCTACGTACCTACCTATCCCTATCTATCTACCTACCTACCTACATATCTGTATCTATCTACCTACCTACCTATCTCTATCTATCTATCTACCTACCTACCTATCTGTATCTATCTATCTACCTACCTACCTATCTGTATCTATCTATCTACCTACCTACCTATCTCTATCTAACTACCTACCTACCTATCTGTATCTATCTACCTACCTACCTACCTATCTGTATCTATCTATCTACCTACCTACATATCTGTATCTATATATCTACCTACCTACCTATCTGTATCTATCTATCTACCTACCTACCTATCTCTTTCTATCTATCTACCTACCTACCTATCTCTATCTATCTACCTACCTATCTATCTCTATCTATCTATCTACCTACCTACCTATCTCTATCTATCTATCTACCTACCTATCTATCTGTATCTATCAATCTACCTACCTACCTATCTCTATCTATCTATCTACCTACCTACCTATCTCTATCAATCTATCTACCTACCTATCTCTATCTATCTATCTACCTACCTACCTATCTCTATCTATCTATCTACCTACCTACCTATCTGTATCTATCTATCTACCTACCCACCTATCTCTATCTATCTATCTACCTACCTACCTATCTGTATCTATCTACCTATCTACCTATCTCTATATATCTATCTACCTACCTACCTATCTCTATCTATCTATCTACCTACCTACCTATCTCTATCTATTAATCTACCTACCTACCTATCTGTATCTATCTATCTACCTACCTACCTATCTCTATCTATCAATCTACCTACCTACCTATCTCTATCTATCTATCTACCTACCTACCTATCTCTATCTATCAATCTACCTACCTACCTATCTGTATCTATCAATCTACCTACCTACCTATCTCTATCTATCTATCTACCTACCTACCTATCTGTATCTATCTATCTACCTACCTACCTATCTGTATCTATCAATCTACCTACCTACCTATCTCTATCTATTTACCTACCTACCTACCTATCTCTATCAATCTACCTACCTATCTATCTCTATCTATCTATCTATCTACCTATCTATCTACCTACCTACCTATCTCTATCTATCTATCTACCTACCTATCTATCTGTATCTATCAATCTACTTACCTACCTATCTCTATCTATCTATCTACCTACCTACCTATCTCTATCAATCTATCTACCTACCTATCTCTATCTATCTATCTATCTACCTACCTACCTATCTCTATCTATCTATCTACCTACCTACCTATCTGTATCTATCTATCTACCTACCCACCTATCTCTATCTATCTATCTACCTACCTACCTATCTGTATCTATCTACCTATCTACCTATCTCTATATATCTATCTACCTACCTACCTATCTCTATCTATCTATCTACCTACCTACCTATCTCTATCTATTAATCTACCTACCTACCTACCTGTATCTATCAATCTACCTACCTACCTATCTCTATCTATCTACCTACCTACCTACCTATCTCTATCTATCTATCTACCTATCTCTATCTATCTATCTACCTACCTACCTATCTCTATCAATCTATCTACCTACCTACCTATCTATCTATCTACCTACCTACCTATCTGTATCTATCAATCTACCTACCTACCTATCTGTATCTATCTATCTACCTACCTACCTATCTGTATCTATCTATCTACCTACCTACCTATCTGTATCTATCTATCTACCTACCTACCTATCTCTATCTATCTATCTATCTACCTACCTACCTATCTCTATCAATCTACCTACCTACCTATCTCTATCTATCTACCTACCTACCTATCTCTATCTATCTACCTACCTACCTACCTATCTGTATCTATCTATCTACCTACCTACATATCTGTATCTATATATCTACCTACCTACCTATCTGTATCTATCTATCTACCTACCTAACTATCTGTATCTATCAATCTACCTACCTACCTATCTCTATCTATCTACCTACCTACCTACCTATCTCTTTCTATCTATCTACCTACCTACCTATCTCTATCTATCTATCTACCTACCTACCTATCTGTATCTATCAATCTACCTACCTACCTATCTCTATCTATCTATCTGCCTACCTACATATCTCTATCTATCTATCTACCTACCTACCTATCTCTATCTATCAATCTACCTACCTACCTATCTGTATCTATCAATCTACCTACCTACCTATCTCTATCTATCTACCTACCTACCTACCTATCTCTATCAATCTACCTACCTACCTATCTCTATCTATCTATCTACCTACCTACCTATCTCTATCTATCTATCTACCTACCTACCTATCTGTATCTATCTATCTACCTACCCACCTATCTCTATCTATCTACCTACCTACCTATCTGTATCTATCTATCTACCTATCTACCTATCTCTATCTATCTATCTACCTACCTACCTATCTCTATCTATCTATCTACCTACCTACCTATCTCTTTCTATTAATCTACCTACCTACCTATCTTTATCTATCTATCTACCTACCTACCTATCTGTATCTATCAATCTACCTACCTACCTATCTCTATTTATCTATCTACCTACCTACCTATCTGTATCTATCTATCTACCTACCTACCTATCTCTATCTATCTATGTACCTACTTACCTATCTGTATCTATCTACCTACCTACCTATCTCTATCTATCTACCTACCTACCTATCTCTATCTATCTATCTACCTACCTACCTATCTCTATCTATCTATCTACCTACCTACCTATCTCTATCTATCTATCTACCTACCTACCTCTCTCTATCAATCTACCTACCTACCTATCCCTATCTATCTACCTACCTACCTACATATCTGTATCTATCTACCTACCTACCTATCTCTATCTATCTATCTACCTACCTACCTACCTATCTGTATCTATCTATCTACCTACCTACCTATCTGTATCTATCTATCTACCTACCTACCTATCTCTATCTATCTACCTACCTACCTATCTGTATCTATCTACCTACCTACCTACCTATCTGTATCTATCTATCTACCTACCTACATATCTGTATCTATATATCTACCTACCTACCTATCTGTATCTATCTATCTACCTACCTATCTGTATCTATCAATCTACCTACCTACCTATCTCTATCTATCTATCTACCTACCTACCTATCTCTTTCTATCTATCTACCTACCTACCTATCTCTATCTATCTACCTACCTACCTATCTGTATCTATCAATCTACCTACCTACCTATCTCTATCTATCTATCTACCTACCTACCTATCTCTATCTATCTATCTACCTACCTACCTACCTATCTGTATCTATCTATCTACCTATCTACCTATCTCTATCTATCAATCTACCTACCTACCTATCTCTATCTATCTATCTACCTACCTACCTATCTCTATCTATCAATCTACCTACCTATCTGTATTTATCTACCTACCTACCTACCGATCTCTATCTATCTACCTACCTACCTATCTCTATCTATCAATCTACCTACCTACCTATCTGTATCTATCAATCTACCTACCTACCTATCTCTATCAATCTACCTACCTACCTATCCCTATCTATCTACCTACCTACCTACCTATCTCTATCTATCAATCTACCTACCTACCTATCTCTATCTATCTATCTACCTACCTACCTATCTGTATCTATCTATCTACCTACCTACCTATCTGTATCTATCTATCTACCTACCTACCTATCTCTATCTATCTATCTATCTATCTATCTACCTACCTATCTGTATCTATCTATCTACCTACCTACCTATCTCTATCTATCTATCTACCTACCTACCTCTCTCTATCAATCTACCTACCTACCTATCCCTATCTATCTACCTAACTACCTCCATATCTGTATCTATCTACCTACCTACCTATCTCTATCTATCTATCTACCTACCTACCTATCTGTATCTATCTATCTACCTACCTACCTATCTGTATCTATCTATCTACCTACCTACCTATCTGTATCTATCTACCTACCTACCTACCTATCTGTATCTATCTATCTACCTACCTACATATCTGTATCTATATATCTACCTACCTACCTATCTGTATCTATCTATCTACCTACCTATCTGTATCTATCAATCTACCTACCTACCTATCTCTATCTATCTACCTACCTACCTACCTATCTCTTTCTATCTACCTACCTACCTACCTATCTCTATCTATCTACCTACCTACCTATCTGTATCTATCAATCTACCTACCTACCTATCTTTATCTATCTATCTACCTACCTATCTCTTTCTATCTATCTACCTACCTACCTATCTCTATCTATCTACCTACCTACCTATCTGTATCTATCAATCTACCTACCTACCTATCTCTATCTATCTATCTACCTACCTACCTATCTCTATCTATCTATCTACCTACCTACCTATCTCTATCTATCTACCTACCTACCTATCTGTATCTATCTACCTACCTACCTACCTATCTGTATCTATCTATCTACCTACCTACATATCTGTATCTATATATCTACCTACCTACCTATCTGTATCTATCTATCTACCTACCTATCTGTATCTATCAATCTACCTACCTACCTATCTCTATCTATCTATCTATCTACCTACCTACCTATCTCTTTCTATCTACCTACCTACCTACCTATCTCTATCTATCTACCTACCTACCTATCTGTATCTATCAATCTACCTACCTACCTATCTCTATCTATCTATCTATCTACCTACCTATCTCTTTCTATCTATCTACCTACCTACCTATCTCTATCTATCTACCTACCTACCTATCTGTATCTATCAATCTACCTACCTACCTATCTCTATCTATCTATCTACCTACCTACCTATCTCTATCTATCTATCTATCTACCTACCTACCTATCTCTATCTATCTACCTACCTACCTACCTATCTGTATCTATCTATCTACCTATCTACCTATCTCTATCTATCAATCTACCTACCTACCTATCTCTATCTATCTATCTACCTACCTACCTATCTCTATCTATCTATCTACCTACCTACCTATCTCTATCTATCTACCTACCTACCTATCTCTATCTATCAATCTACCTACCTATCTGTATTTATCTACCTACCTACCTATCTCTATCTATCAATCTACCTACCTACCTATCTCTATCTATCTATCTACCTACCTACCTATCTGTATCTATCTACCTACCTACCTACGTATCTCTATCTATCTATCTACCTACCTACCTATCTGTATATATCAATCTACCTACCTACCTATCTCTATCTATCAATCTACCTACCTACCTATCTGTATCTATCTACCTACCTACCTATCTGTATCTATCAATCTACCTACCTACCTACCTCTATCTATCTACCTACCTACCTATCTCTATCAATCTACCTACCTACCTATCTCTATCTATCTACCTACCTACCTATCTCTATCTATCTATCTATCTACCTACCTACCTATCTCTATCTATCTATCTACCTACCTACCTATCTGTATCTATCAATCTACCTACCTATCTCTATCTATCTATCTACCTACCTACCTATCTCTATCAATCTACCTACCTACCTACCTATCTCTATCTATCTACCTACCTACCTATCTCTATCTATCTATCTACCTACCCACCTATCTGTATCTATCTATCTACCTACCTACCTATCTGTATCTATCAATCTACCTACCTACCTATCTGTATCTATATATCTACTTACCTACCTATCTGTATCTATCTATCTACCTACCTACCTATCTGTATCTAAATACCTACCTACCTACGTATCTCTATCTATCTATCTACCTACCTACCTATCTGTATCTATCAATCTACCTACCTACCTATCTGTATCTATCTATCTACCTACCTACCTATCTCTATCTATCAATCTACCTACCTACCTACCTATATCTATCTATCTACCTACCTACCTACCTACATATCTGTATCTATATATCTACCTACCTTCCTATCTGTATCTATCTATCTACCAACCTACCTATCTGTATCTATCAATCTACATACCTACATATCTGTATCTATCTATCTACCTATCTACCTATCTCTATCTATCAAACTACCTACCTACCTATCTCTATCTATCTACCTACATACCTACCTATCTCTATCTATCAATCTACCTACCTACCTATCTGTATCTATCTATCTACTTACCTACCTATCTCTATCAATCTACCTACCAACCTATCTCTATCTATCTACCTACCTACTTACCTACCTATGTGTAACTATCAATCTACCTACCTACCTATCTCTATCTATCAATCTACCTACCTACCTATCTGTATCTATCTATCTACCTACCTACCTACCTATCTCTATCAATCTATCTACCTACCTGTCTGTATCTATCTACCTACCTACCTACCTATCTCTATCTATCTATCTACCTACCTACCTATCTCTATCTATCAATCTATTTACCTACCTATCTCTATCTATCTATCTACCCACCTACCTATCTCTATCTATCTATCTACCTACCTACCTATCTGTATCTATCTATCTATCTACCTACATATCTGTATCTATCTATCTACCTACCCACCTATCTGTATCTATCAATCTACCTACCTACCTATCTCTATCTATCTATCTACCTACCTACATATCTGTATCTATCTACCTACCTACCTATCTGTATCTATCTATCTACCTACCTACATATCTGTATCTATATATCTACCTACCTACCTACCTATCTGTATCTATCTACCTACCAACCTATCTCTATCTATCTACCTACCTACTTACCTACCTATGTGTAACTATCAATCTACCTACCTACCTATCTCTATCTATCAATCTACCTACCTACCTATCTGTATCTATCTATCTACCTACCTACCTACCTATCTCTATCAATCTATCTACCTACCTGTCTGTATCTATCTACCTACCTACCTACCTATCTCTATCAATCTATCTACCTACCTGTCTGTATCTATCTATCTACCTACCTACCTATCTCTATCTATCAATCTATTTACCTACCTATCTCTATCTATCTATCTACCCACCTACCTATCTCTATCTATCTATCTACCTACCTACCTATCTGTATCTATCTATCTAACTACCTACATATCTGTATCTATCTATCTACCTACCCACCTATCTGTATCTATCAATCTACCTACCTACCTATCTCTATCTATCTACCTACCTACCTACATATCTGTATCTATCTACCTACCTACCTATCTGTATCTATCTATCTACCTACCTACATATCTGTATCTATATATCTACCTACCTACCTACCTATCTGTATCTATCTACCTACCTACCTATCTCTATCTATCTATCTATCTATCTACCTACCTACTTACCTATCTCTATCAATCTACCTACCTACCTATCTCTATCTATCTACCTACCTACCTACCTATCTCTATCTATCAATCTACCTACCTATCTGTATCTATCTACCTACCTACCTATCTGTATCTATCTACCTACCTACCTACCTATCTCTATCTATCTATCTACCTACCTACCTATCTGTATCTATCAATCTACCTACCTACCTATCTCTATCTATCTACCTACCTACCTAGATATCTGTATCTATATATCTACCTACCTATCTGTATCTATCTATATACCTATCTACCTATCTCTATCTATCAATCTACCTACCTACCTATCTCTATCTATCTATCTACCTACCCACCTATCTGTATTTATCTATCTACCTACCTATCTGTATCTATCTACCTACCTACCTACGTATCTCTATCTATCTATCTACCTAACTACATATCTGTATCTATCAATCTACCTACCTACCTATCTCTATCTATCTATCTACCTACCTACATATCTCTATCTATTAATCTACCTACCTACCTATCTGTATCTATCTATCTACCTACCTACCTATCTCTATCTATCAATCTATCTACCTACCTATCTCTATCTATCTATCTACCTACCTACCTATCTCTATCTATCAATCTACCTACCTACCTATCTGTATCTATCTATCTACCTACCTACCTATCTGTATCTATCTATCTACCTACCTACCTATCTCTATCTATCTATCTACCTACCTACCTATCTCTATCTATCTATCTACCTACCTACCTATCTCTATCTATCTATCTACCTACCTACCTATCTGTATCTATCTATCTACCTACCCACCTATCTCTATCTATCTATCTACCTACCTACCTATCTGTATCTATCTATCTACCTATCTACCTATCTCTATATATCTATCTACCTACCTACCTATCTCTATCTATCTATCTACCTACCTACCTATCTCTATCTATTAATCTACCTACCTACCTATCTGTATCTATCTATCTACCTACCTACCTATCTCTATCTATCAATCTACCTACCTACCTATCTCTATCTATCTATCTACCTACCTACCTATCTCTATCTATCAATCTACCTACCTACCTATCTGTATCTATCAATCTACCTACCTACCTATCTATCTACCTATCTACCTATCTCTATATATATATCTACCTACCTACCTATCTCTATCTATCTATCTAACTACCTATATATCTCTATCTATTAATCTACCTACCTACCTTTCTGTATCTATCTATCTACCTACCTACCTATCTCTATCTATCAATCTATCTACCTACCTATCTCTATCTATCTATCTACCTACCTACCTATCTCTATCTATCAATCTACCTACCTACCTATCTGTATCTATCTATCTACCTACCTACCTATCTGTATCTATCTATCTACCTACCTACCTATCTCTATCTATCTATCTACCTACCTACCTATCTCTATCTATCAATCTACCTACCTACCTATCTCTATCTATCAATCTACCTACCTACCTATCTCTATCTATCTATCTACCTACCTACCTATCTCTATCTATCAATCTACCTACCTACCTATCTGTATCTATCAATCTACCTACCTACCTATCTCTATCAAACTATCTACCTACCTATCTCTATCTATCTATCTACCTACCTACCTATCTCTATCTATCTACCTACCTACCTACCTATCTCTATCAATCTACCTACCTACCTATCTGTATCTATCTATCTACCTACCTACCTATCTGTATCTATCTACCTACCTACCTATCTGTATCTATCTATCTACCTACCCACCTATCTGTATTTATCTATCTACCTACCTACCTATCTCTATCTATCAATCTACCTACCTACCTATCTGTATCTATCAATCTACCTACCTACCTATCTCTATCTATCTATCTACCTACCTACCTATCTCTGTCTATCTATGTACCTACCTACCTATCTGTATCAATCTACCTACCTACCTATCTCTATCTATCTACCTACCTACCTACCTATCTCTATCAATCTTTCTACCTACCTACATATCTGTATCTATCTACCTACCTACCTACCTATCTGTATCTATCTATCTACCTACCTACCTACCTATCTCTATCTATCTATCTACCTACCTACCTATCTCTATCTATCTATCTACCTACCTACCTATCTGTATCTATCAATCTACCTACCTACCTATCTCTATCTATCTACCTACCTACCTATCTCTATCTATCTATCTACCTACCTACCTATCTCTATCTATCTACCTACCTACCTCTCTCTATCAATCTACGTACCTACCTATCCCTATCTATCTACCTACCTACCTACATATCTGTATCTATCTACCTACCTACCTATCTCTATCTATCTATCTACCTACCTACCTATCTGTATCTATCTATCTACCTACCTACCTATCTGTATCTATCTATCTACCTACCTACCTATCTCTATCTAACTACCTACCTACCTATCTGTATCTATCTATCTACCTACCTACATATCTGTATCTATATATCTACCTACCTACCTATCTGTATCTATCTATCTACCTACCTATCTGTATCTATCAATCTACCTACCTACCTATCTCTATCTATCTATCTACCTACCTACCTATCTCTTTCTATCTATCTACCTACCTACCTATCTCTATCTATCTACCTACCTATCTATCTCTATCTATCTATCTACCTACCTACCTATCTCTATCTATCTATCTACCTACCTATCTATCTGTATCTATCAATCTACCTACCTACCTATCTCTATCTATCTATCTACCTACCTACCTATCTCTATCAATCTATCTACCTACCTATCTCTATCTATCTATCTACCTACCTACCTATCTCTATCTATCTATCTACCTACCTACCTATCTGTATCTATCTATCTACCTACCCACTTATCTCTATCTATCTATCTACCTACCTACCTATCTGTATCTATCTACCTATCTACCTATCTCTATATATCTATCTACCTACCTACCTATCTCTATCTATCTATCTACCTACCTACCTACCTATCTCTATCTATTAATCTACCTACCTACCTATCTGTATCTATCTATCTACCTACCTACCTATCTCTATCTATCAATCTACCTACCTACCTATCTCTATCTATCTATCTACCTACCTACCTATCTCTATCTATCAATCTACCTACCTACCTATCTGTATCTATCAATCTACCTACCTACCTATCTCTATCTATCTATCTACCTACCTACCTATCTGTATCTATCTATCTACCTACCTACCTATCTGTATCTATCAATCTACCTACCTACCTATCTCTATCTATTTACCTACCTACCTACCTATCTCTATCAATCTACCTACCTACCTATCTCTATCTATCTATCTATCTACCTACCTACCTATCTCTATCTATCTATCTACCTACCTATCTATCTGTATCTATCAATCTACCTACCTACCTATCTCTATCTATCTATCTACCTACCTACCTATCTCTATCAATCTATCTACCTACCTATCTCTATCTATCTATCTACCTACCTACCTATCTCTATCTATCTATCTACCTACCTACCTATCTGTATCTATCTATCTACCTACCCACCTATCTCTATCTATCTATCTACCTACCTACCTATCTGTATCTATCTACCTATCTACCTATCTCTATATATCTATCTACCTACCTACCTATCTCTATCTATCTATCTACCTACCTACCTATCTCTATCTATTAATCTACCTACCTACCTATCTGTATCTATCTATCTACCTACCTACCTATCTCTATCTATCAATCTACCTACCTACCTATCTCTATCTATCTATCTACCTACCTACCTATCTCTATCTATCAATCTACCTACCTACCTATCTGTATCTATCAATCTACCTACCTACCTATCTCTATCTATCTACCTACCTACCTATCTGTATCTATCTATCTACCTACCTACCTATCTGTATCTATCAATCTACCTACCTACCTATCTCTATCTATTTACCTACCTACCTACCTATCTCTATCAATCTACCTACCTACCTATCTCTATCTATCTACCTACCTACCTACCTATCTCTATCTATCTATCTACCTACCTACCTATCTCTATCTATCTATCTACCTACCTACCTATCTCTATCAATCTATCTACCTACCTACCTATCTCTATCTATCTATCTACCTACCTACCTATCTGTATCTATCAATCTACCTACCTACCTATCTCTATCTATCTATCTACCTACCTACCTATCTGTATCTATCTATCTACCTACCTACCTATCTGTATCTATCTATCTACCTACCTACCTATCTCTATCTATCTATCTACCTACCTACCTATCTCTATCAATCTACCTACCTACCTATCTCTATCTATCTACCTACCTACCTATCTCTATCTATCTACCTACCTACCTACCTATCTGTATCTATCTATCTACCTACCTACATATCTGTATCTATATATCTACCTACCTACCTATCTGTATCTATCTATCTACCTACCTAACTATCTGTATCTATCAATCTACCTACCTACCTATCTCTATCTATCTACCTACCTACCTATCTCTTTCTATCTATCTACCTACCTACCTATCTCTATCTATCTATCTACCTACCTACCTATCTGTATCTATCAATCTACCTACCTACCTATCTCTATCTATCTATCTACCTACCTACATATCTCTATCTATCTACCTACCTACCTACCTATCTCTATCTATCAATCTACCTACCTACCTATCTGTATCTATCAATCTACCTACCTACCTATCTCTATCTATCTACCTACCTACCTACCTATCTCTATCAATCTACCTACCTACCTATCTCTATCTATCTATCTACCTACCTACCTATATCTATCTATCTACCTACCTACCTATCTGTATCTATCTATCTACCTACCCACCTATCTCTATCTATCTACCTACCTACCTATCTGTATCTATCTACCTATCTACCTATCTCTATCTATCTATCTACCTACCTACCTATCTCTATCTATCTATCTACCTACCTACCTATCTCTATCTATTAATCTACCTACCTACCTATCTTTATCTATCTATCTACCTACCTACCTATCTGTATCTATCAATCTACCTACCTACCTATCTCTATTTATCTATCTACCTACCTACCTATCTGTATCTATCTATCTACCTACCTACCTATCTCTATCTATCTATGTACCTACCTACCTATCTGTATCAATCTACCTACCTACCTATCTCTATCTATCTACCTAGCTACCTATCTCTATCAATCTTTCTACCTACCTACATATCTGTATCTATCTACCTACCTACCTACCTATCTGTATCTATCTATCTACCTACCTACCTATCTCTATCTATCTATCTACCTACCTACCTATCTCTATCTATCTATCTACCTACCTACCTATCTGTATCTATCAATCTACCTACCTACCTATCTCTATCTATCTATCTATCTACCTACCTACCTATCTCTATCTATCTATCTACCTACCTACCTATCTCTATCTATCTATCTACCTACCTACCTCTCTCTATCAATCTACCTACCTACCTATCCCTATCTATCTACCTACCTACCTACATATCTGTATCTATCTACCTACCTACCTATCTCTATCTATCTATCTACCTACCTACCTATCTGTATCTATCTATCTACCTACCTACCTATCTGTATCTATCTATCTACCTACCTACCTATCTCTATCTATCTACCTACCTACCTATCTGTATCTATCTACCTACCTACCTATCTGTATCTATCTATCTACCTACCTACATATCTGTATCTATATATCTACCTACCTACCTATCTGTATCTATCTATCTACCTACCTATCTGTATCTATCAATCTACCTACCTACCTATCTCTATCTATCTATCTACCTACCTACCTATCTCTTTCTATCTATCTACCTACCTACCTATCTGTATCTATCAATCTACCTACCTACCTATCTCTATCTATCTATCTACCTACCTACCTATCTCTATCTATCTATCTACCTACCTACCTACCTATCTGTATCTATCTATCTACCTATCTACCTATCTCTATCTATCAATCTACCTACCTACCTATCTCTATCTATCTATCTACCTACCTACCTATCTCTATCTATCAATCTACCTACCTATCTGTATTTATCTACCTACCTACCTACCGATCTCTATCTATCTACCTACCTACCTATCTCTATCTATCAATCTACCTACCTACCTATCTGTATCTATCAATCTACCTACCTACCTATCTCTATCAATCTACCTACCTACCTATCCCTATCTATCTACCTACCTACCTACCTATCTCTATCTATCAATCTACCTACCTACCTATCTCTATCTATCTATCTACCTACCTACCTATCTGTATCTATCTATCTACCTACCTACCTATCTGTATCTATCAATCTACCTACCTACCTATCTCTATCTATCTACCTACCTACCTATCTGTATCTATCTATCTACCTACCTACCTATCTGTATCTATCAATCTACCTACCTACCTATCTCTATCTATTTACCTACCTACCTACCTATCTCTATCAATCTACCTACCTACCTATCTCTATCTATCTACCTACCTACCTACCTATCTCTATCTATCTATCTACCTACCTACCTATCTCTATCTATCTACCTACCTACCTATCTCTATCAATCTATCTACCTACCTACCTATCTCTATCTATCTATCTACCTACCTACCTATCTGTATCTATCAATCTACCTACCTACCTATCTCTATCTATCTATCTACCTACCTACCTATCTGTATCTATCTATCTACCTACCTACCTATCTGTATCTATCTATCTACCTACCTACCTATCTCTATCTATCTATCTACCTACCTACCTATCTCTATCAATCTACCTACCTACCTATCTCTATCTATCTACCTACCTACCTATCTCTATCTATCTACCTACCTACCTACCTATCTGTATCTATCTATCTACCTACCTACATATCTGTATCTATATATCTACCTACCTACCTATCTGTATCTATCTATCTACCTACCTAACTATCTGTATCTATCAATCTACCTACCTACCTATCACTATCTATCTACCTACCTACCTATCTCTTTCTATCTATCTACCTACCTACCTATCTCTATCTATCTATCTACCTACCTACCTATCTGTATCTATCAATCTACCTACCTACCTATCTCTATCTATCTATCTACCTACCTACATATCTCTATCTATCTATCTACCTACCTACCTATCTCTATCTATCAATCTACCTACCTACCTATCTGTATCTATCAATGTACCTACCTACCTATCTCTATCTATCTACCTACCTACCTACCTATCTCTATCAATCTACCTACCTACCTATCTCTATCTATCTATCTACCTACCTACCTATCTCTATCTATCTATCTACCTACCTACCTATCTGTATCTATCTATCTACCTACCCACCTATCTCTATCTATCTACCTACCTACCTATCTGTATCTATCTATCTACCTATCTACCTATCTCTATCTATCTATCTACCTACCTACCTATCTCTATCTATCTATCTACCTACCTACCTATCTCTATCTATTAATCTACCTACCTACCTATCTTTATCTATCTATCTACCTACCTACCTATCTGTATCTATCAATCTACCTACCTACCTATCTCTATTTATCTATCTACCTACCTACCTATCTGTATCTATCTATCTACCTACCTACCTATCTCTATCTATCTATGTACCTACCTACCTATCTGTATCAATCTACCTACCTACCTATCTCTATCTATCTACCTACCTACCTATCTCTATCAATCTTTCTACCTACCTACATATCTGTATCTATCTACCTACCTACCTACCTATCTGTATCTATCTATCTACCTACCTACCTATCTCTATCTATCTATCTACCTACCTACCTATCTCTATCTATCTATCTACCTACCTACCTATCTCTATCTATCTATCTACCTACCTACCTATCTGTATCTATCAATCTACCTACCTACCTATCTCTATCTATCTATCTACCTACCTACCTATCTCTATCTATCTATCTACCTACCTACCTATCTCTATCTATCTATCTACCTACCTACCTCTCTCTATCAATCTACCTACCTACCTATCCCTATCTATCTACCTACCTACCTACATATCTGTATCTATCTACCTACCTACCTATCTCTATCTATCTATCTACCTACCTACCTATCTGTATCTATCTATCTACCTACCTACCTATCTGTATCTATCTATCTACCTACCTACCTATCTCTATCTATCTACCTACCTACCTATCTGTATCTATCTACCTACCTACCTATCTGTATCTATCTATCTACCTACCTACATATCTGTATCTATATATCTACCTACCTACCTATCTGTATCTATCTATCTACCTACCTATCTGTATCTATCAATCTACCTACCTACCTATCTCTATCTATCTATCTACCTACCTACCTATCTCTTTCTATCTATCTACCTACCTACCTATCTGTATCTATCAATCTACCTACCTACCTATCTCTATCTATCTATCTACCTACCTACCTATCTCTATCTATCTATCTACCTACCTACCTACCTATCTGTATCTATCTATCTACCTATCTACCTATCTCTATCTATCAATCTACCTACCTACCTATCTCTATCTATCTATCTACCTACCTACCTATCTCTATCTATCAATCTACCTACCTATCTGTATTTATCTACCTACCTACCTACCGATCTCTATCTATCTACCTACCTACCTATCTCTATCTATCAATCTACCTACCTACCTATCTGTATCTATCAATCTACCTACCTACCTATCTCTATCAATCTACCTACCTACCTATCCCTATCTATCTACCTACCTACCTACCTATCTCTATCTATCAATCTACCTACCTACCTATCTCTATCTATCTATCTACCTACCTACCTATCTGTATCTATCTATCTACCTACCTACCTATCTGTATCTATCTATCTACCTACCTACCTATCTCTATCTATCTATCTATCTACCTACCTATCTGTATCTATCTATCTACATACCTACCTATCTCTATCTATCTATCTACCTACCTACCTCTCTCTATCAATCTACCTACCTACCTATCCCTATCTATCTACCTAACTACCTACATATCTGTATCTATCTACCTACCTACCTATCTCTATCTATCTATCTACCTACCTACCTATCTGTATCTATCTATCTACCTACCTACCTATCTGTATCTATCTATCTACCTACCTACCTATCTCTATCTATCTACCTACCTACCTATCTGTATCTATCTACCTACCTACCTACCTATCTGTATCTATCTATCTACCTACCTACATATCTGTATCTATATATCTACCTACCTACCTATCTGTATCTATCTATCTACCTACCTATCTGTATCTATCAATCTACCTACCTACCTATCTCTATCTATCTATCTACCTACCTACCTATCTCTTTCTATCTACCTACCTACCTACCTATCTCTATCTATCTACCTACCTACCTATCTGTATCTATCAATCTACCTACCTACCTATCTCTATCTATCTATCTACCTACCTATCTCTTTCTATCTATCTACCTACCTACCTATCTCTATCTATCTACCTACCTACCTATCTGTATCTATCAATCTACCTACCTACCTATCTCTATCTATCTATCTACCTACCTACCTATCTCTATCTATCTATCTATCTATCTACCTACCTACCTATCTCTATCTATCTACCTGCCTACCTACCTATCTGTATCTATCTATCTACCTATCTACCTATCTCTATCTATCAATCTACCTACCTACCTATCTCTATCTATCTATCTACCTACCTACCTATCTCTATCTATCTATCTACCTACCTACCTATCTCTATCTATCTATCTACCTACCTACCTATCTCTATCAATCTACCTACCTACCTACCTATCTCTATCTATCTATCTACCTACCTACCTATCTGTATCTATCTACCTACCTACCTACCTATCTGTATCTATCTATCTACCTACCTACATATCTGTATCTATATATCTACCTACCTACCTATCTGTATCTATCTATCTCGCTACCTAACTATCTGTATCTATCAATCTACCTACCTACCTATCTCTATCTATGTATCTACCTACCTACCTATCTCTTTCTATCTATCTACCTACCTATCTATCTCTATCTATCTATCTACCTACCTACCTATCTGTATCTATCAATCTACCTACCTACCTATCTCTATCTATCTATCTACCTACCTACCTATCTCTATCTATCTATCTACCTACCTACCTATCTGTATCTATCTATCTACCTATCTACCTATCTCTATCTATCAATCTACCTACCTACCTATCTCTATCTATCTATCTACCTACCTACCTATCTCTATCTATCAATCTACCTACCTATCTGTATTTATCTACCTACCTACCTACCTATCTCTATCTATCAATCTACCTACCTACCTATCTGTATCTATCAATCTACCTACCTATCTCTATCTATCTATCTACCTACCTACCTATCTCTATCAATCTACCTACCTACCTATCTCTATCTATCTATCTACCTACCCACCTATCTGTATTTATCTATCTACCTACCTATCTGTATCTATCTACCTACCTACCTACGTATCTCTATCTATCTATCTACCTACCTACCTATCTGTATCTATCAATCTACGTACCTACCTATCTCTATCTATCAATCTACCTACCTACCTATCTGTATCTATCTACCTACCTACCTATCTGTATCTATCAATCTACCTACCTACCTATCTCTATCTATCTACCTACCTACCTATCTCTATCAATCTACCTACCTACCTACCTATCTCTATCTATCTACCTACCTACCTATCTCTATCTATCTATCTACCTACCTACCTATCTCTATCTATCTATCTACCTACCTACCTATCTGTATCTTTCAATCTACCTACCTACCTATCTCTATCTATCTATCTACCTACCTACCTATCTCTATCAATCTACCTACCTACCTACCTATCTCTATCTATCTACCTACCTACCTATCTCTATCTATCTATCTACCTACCCACCTATCTGTATCTATCTATCTACCTACCTACCTACCTATCTGTATCTATCAATCTACCTACCTACCTATCTGTATCTATATATCTACTTACCTACCTATCTGTATCTATCTATCTACCTACCTACCTATCTGTATCTAAATACCTACCTACCTACGTATCTCTATCTATCTATCTACCTACCTACCTATCTGTATCTATCAATCTACCTACCTACCTATCTGTATCTATCTATCTACCTACCTACCTATCTCTATCTATCAATCTACCTACCTACCTACCTATATCTATCTATCTACCTACCTACCTACCTACATATCTGTATCTATATATCTACCTACCTTCCTATCTCTAACTATCAATCTACCTACCTACCTATCTGTATCTATCTATCTACCAACCTACCTATCTGTATCTATCAATCTACCTACCTACATATCTGTATCTATCTATCTACCTATCTACCTATCTCTATCTATCAATCTACCTACCTACCTATCTCTATCTATCTACCTACCTACCTACCTACCTATCTCTATCTATCAATCTACCTACCTACCTATCTGTATCTATCTATCTACCTACCTACCTATCTCTATCAATCTACCTACCAACCTATCTCTATCTATCTACCTACCTACTTACCTACCTATGTGTAACTATCAATCTACCTACCTACCTATCTCTATCTATCAATCTACCTACCTACCTATCTGTATCTATCTATCTACCTACCTACCTACCTATCTCTATCAATCTATCTACCTACCTGTCTGTATCTATCTACCTACCTACCTACCTATCTCTATCTATCTATCTACCTACCTACCTATCTCTATCTATCAATCTATTTACCTACCTATCTCTATCTATCTATCTACCCACCTACCTACCTATCTCTATCTATCTATCTACCTACCTACCTATCTGTATCTATCTATCTAACTACCTACATACCTGTATCTATCTATCTACCTACCCACCTATCTGTATCTATCAATCTACCTACCTACCTATCTCTATCTATCTATCTACCTACCTACATATCTGTATCTATCTACCTACCTACCTATCTGTATCTATCTATCTACCTACCTACATATCTGTATCTATATATCTACCTACCTACCTACCTATCTGTATCTATCTACCTACCTACCTATCTCTATCTATCTATCTACCTACCTACTTACCTATCTCTATCAATCTACCTACCTACCTATCTCTATCTATCTACCTACCTACCTACCTATCTCTATCTATCAATCTACCTACCTATCTGTATCTATCTACCTACCTACCTATCTGTATCTATCTACCTACCTACCTATCTCTATCTATCTATCTACCTACCTACCTATCTGTATCTATCAATCTACCTACCTACCTATCTCTATCTATCTACCTACCTACCTAGATATCTGTATCTATATATCTACCTACCTATCTGTATCTATCTATATACCTATCTACCTATCTCTATCTATCAATCTACCTACCTACCTATCTCTATCTATCTATCTACCTACCCACCTATCTGTATTTATCTATCTACCTACCTATCTGTATCTATCTACCTACCTACCTACGTATCTCTATCTATCTATCTACCTAACTACATATCTGTATCTATCAATCTACCTACCTACCTATCTGTATCTATCTATCTACCTACCTACCTATCTCCATCTATCTATCTACCTACCTACCTATCTCTATCTATCAATCTACCTACCTACCTATCTGTATCTATCTATCTACCTACCTACCTATCTGTATCTATCAATCTACCTACCTACCTATCTCTATCTATCTATCTACCTACCTACCTATCTCTATCAATCTACCTACCTACCTATCTCTATCTATCTACCTACCTACCTACCTACATATCGGTATCTATATATCTACCTACCTACCTATCTCTATCTATCAATCTACCTACCTACCTATCTGTATCTATCTATCTACCAACCTACCTATCTGTATCTATCAATCTACCTACCTACATATCTGTATCTATCTATCTACCTATCTACCTATCTCTATCTATCAATCTACCTACCTACCTATCTCTATCTATCTATCTACCTACCTACCTATCTCTATCTATCTACCTACGTACCTACCTATCTCTATCTATCTACCTACCTACCTACCTATCTCTATCTATCAATCTACCTACCTACCTATCTGTATCTATCTATCTACCTACCTACCTATCTCTATCAATCTACCTACCAACCTATCTTTATCTATCTACCTACCTACTTACCTACCTATCTGTATCTATCAATCTACCTACCTACCTATCTGTATCTATCAATCTACCTACCTACCTATCTGTATCTATCTACCTACCTACCTACCTATCTCTATCTATCTATCTACCTACCTACCTATCTCTATCTATCAATCTATTTACCTACCTATCTCTATCTATCTATCTACCCACCTACCTATCTGTATCTATCTATCTAACTACCTACATATCTGTATCTATCTATCTACCTACCCACCTATCTGTATCTATCAATCTACCTACCTACCTATCTCTATCAATCTACCTACCAACCTATCTCTATCTATCTACCTACCTACCTACCTATCTCTATCTATCTACCTACCTACCTATCTCTATCTATCTATCTACCTACCTACCTATCTCTATCTATCTATCTACCTACCTACCTATCTGTATCTATCAATCTACCTACCTACCTATCTCTATCTATCTATCTACCTACCTACCTATCTCTATCAATCTACCTACCTACCTACCTATCTCTATCTATCTACCTACCTACCTATCTCTATCTATCTATCTACCTACCCACCTATCTGTATCTATCTATCTACCTACCTACCTATCTGTATCTATCAATCTACCTACCTACCTATCTGTATCTATATATCTACTTACCTACCTATCTGTATCTATCTATCTACCTACCTACCTATCTGTATCTAAATACCTACCTACCTACGTATCTCTATCTATCTATCTACCTACCTACCTATCTGTATCTATCAATCTACCTACCTACCTATCTGTATCTATCTATCTACCTACCTACCTATCTCTATCTATCAATCTACCTACCTACCTACCTATATCTATCTATCTACCTACCTACCTACCTACATATCTGTATCTATATATCTACCTACCTTCCTATCTCTAACTATCAATCTACCTACCTACCTATCTGTATCTATCTATCTACCAACCTACCTATCTGTATCTATCAATCTACCTACCTACATATCTGTATCTATCTATCTACCTATCTACCTATCTCTATCTATCAATCTACCTACCTACCTATCTCTATCTATCTACCTACCTACCTACCTACCTATCTCTATCTATCAATCTACCTACCTACCTATCTGTATCTATCTATCTACCTACCTACCTATCTCTATCAATCTACCTACCAACCTATCTCTATCTATCTACCTACCTACTTACCTACCTATGTGTAACTATCAATCTACCTACCTACCTATCTCTATCTATCAATCTACCTACCTACCTATCTGTATCTATCTATCTACCTACCTACCTACCTATCTCTATCAATCTATCTACCTACCTGTCTGTATCTATCTACCTACCTACCTACCTATCTCTATCTATCTATCTACCTACCTACCTATCTCTATCTATCAATCTATTTACCTACCTATCTCTATCTATCTATCTACCCACCTACCTACCTATCTCTATCTATCTATCTACCTACCTACCTATCTGTATCTATCTATCTAACTACCTACATATCTGTATCTATCTATCTACCTACCCACCTATCTGTATCTATCAATCTACCTACCTACCTATCTCTATCTATCTATCTACCTACCTACATATCTGTATCTATCTACCTACCTACCTATCTGTATCTATCTATCTACCTACCTACATATCTGTATCTATATATCTACCTACCTACCTACCTATCTGTATCTATCTACCTACCTACCTATCTCTATCTATCTATCTACCTACCTACTTACCTATCTCTATCAATCTACCTACCTACCTATCTCTATCTATCTACCTACCTACCTACCTATCTCTATCTATCAATCTACCTACCTATCTGTATCTATCTACCTACCTACCTATCTGTATCTATCTACCTACCTACCTACCTATCTCTATCTATCTATCTACCTACCTACCTATCTGTATCTATCAATCTACCTACCTACCTATCTCTATCTATCTACCTACCTACCTAGATATCTGTATCTATATATCTACCTACCTATCTGTATCTATCTATATACCTATCTACCTATCTCTATCTATCAATCTACCTACCTACCTATCTCTATCTATCTATCTACCTACCCACCTATCTGTATTTATCTATCTACCTACCTATCTGTATCTATCTACCTACCTACCTACGTATCTCTATCTATCTATCTACCTAACTACATATCTGTATCTATCAATCTACCTACCTACCTATCTGTATCTATCTATCTACCTACCTACCTATCTCCATCTATCTATCTACCTACCTACCTATCTCTATCTATCAATCTACCTACCTACCTATCTGTATCTATCTATCTACCTACCTACCTATCTGTATCTATCAATCTACCTACCTACCTATCTCTATCTATCTATCTACCTACCTACCTATCTCTATCAATCTACCTACCTACCTATCTCTATCTATCTACCTACCTACCTACCTACATATCGGTATCTATATATCTACCTACCTACCTATCTCTATCTATCAATCTACCTACCTACCTATCTGTATCTATCTATCTACCAACCTACCTATCTGTATCTATCAATCTACCTACCTACATATCTGTATCTATCTATCTACCTATCTACCTATCTCTATCTATCAATCTACCTACCTACCTATCTCTATCTATCTATCTACCTACCTACCTATCTCTATCTATCTACCTACGTACCTACCTATCTCTATCTATCTACCTACCTACCTACTTATCTCTATCTATCAATCTACCTACCTACCTATCTGTATCTATCTATCTACCTACCTACCTATCTCTATCAATCTACCTACCAACCTATCTCTATCTATCTACCTACCTACTTACCTACCTATCTGTATCTATCAATCTACCTACCTACCTATCTGTATCTATCAATCTACCTACCTACCTATCTGTATCTATCTATCTACCTACCTACCTATCTCTATCAATCTACCTACCTACCTGTCTGTATCTATCTACCTACCTACCTACCTATCTCTATCTATCTATCTACCTACCTACCTATCTCTATCTATCAATCTATTTACCTACCTATCTCTATGTATCTATCTACCCACCTACCTATCTGTATCTATCTATCTAACTACCTACATATCTGTATCTATCTATCTACCTACCCACCTATCTGTATCTATCAATCTACCTACCTACCTATCTCTATCAATCTACCTACCAACCTATCTCTATCTATCTACCTACCTACTTACCTACCTATCTGTATCTATCAATCTACCTACCTACCTATCTCTATCTATCAATGTACCTACCTACCTATCTGTATCTATCTATCTACCTACCTACCTATCTCTATCAATCTATCTACCTACCTATCTGTATCTATCTACCTACCTACCTACCTATCTCTATCTATCTATCTACCTACCTACCTATCTCTATCTATCAATCTATTTACCTACCTATCTCTATCTATCTATCTATCTACCCACCTACCTATCTCTATCTATCTATCTACCTACCTACCTATCTGTATCTATCTATCTAACTACCTACATATCTGTATCTATCTATCTACCTACCCACCTATCTGTATCTATCAATCTACCTACCTACCTATCTCTATCTATCTATCTACCTACCTACATATCTGTATCTATCTACCTACCTACCTATCTGTATCTATCTATCTACCTACCTACATATCTGTATCTATATATCTACCTACCTACCTACCTATCTGTATCTATCTACCTACCTACCTATCTCTATCTATCTATCTACCTACCTACTTACCTATCTCTATCAATCTACCTACCTACCTATCTCTATCTATCTACCTACCTACCTACCTATCTCTATCTATCAATCTACCTACCTATCTGTATCTACCTACCTACCTACCTATCTCTATCTATCTATCTACCTACCTACCTATCTGTATCTATCAATCTACCTACCTACCTATCTCTATCTATCTACCTACCTACCTACCTAGATATCTGTATCTATATATATACCTACCTATCTGTATCTATCTTTATACCTATCTACCTATCTCTATCTATCAATCTACCTACCCACCTATCTGTATTTATCTATCTACCTACCTATCTGTATCTATCTACCTACCTGCCTACGTATCTCTATCTATCTATCTACCTAACTACATATCTGTATCTATCAATCTACCTACCTACCTATCTGTATCTATCTATCTACCTACCTACCTATCTCTATCTATCTATCTACCTACCTACCTATCTCTATCTATCAATCTACCTACCTACCTATCTGTATCTATCTATCTACCTACCTACCTATCTGTATCTATCAATCTACCTACCTACCTATCTCTATCTATCTATCTACCTACCTACCTATCTCTATCTATCTATCTACCTACCTACCTATCTCTATCTATCAATCTACCTACCTACATATCTGTATCTATCTATCTACCTATCTACCTATCTCTATCTATCAATCTACCTACCTACCTATCTCTATCTATCTATCTACCTACCTACCTATCTCTATCTATCTACCTACGTACCTACCTATCTCTATCTATCTACCTACCTACCTATCTCTATCTATCAATCTACCTACCTACCTATCTGTATCTATCTATCTACCTACCTACCTATCTCTATCAATCTACCTACCAACCTATCTCTATCTATCTACCTACCTACTTACCTACCTATCTGTATCTATCAATCTACCTACCTACCTATCTGTATCTATCAATCTACCTACCTACCTATCTGTATCTATCTATCTACCTACCTACCTATCTCTATCAATCTACCTACCTACCTGTCTGTATCTATCTACCTACCTACCTACCTATCTCTATCTATCTATCTATCTACCTACCTACCTATCTCTATCTATCAATCTATTTACCTACCTATCTCTATCTATCTATCTACCCACCTACCTATCTGTATCTATCTATCTAACTACCTACATATCTGTATCTATCTATCTACCTACCCACCTATCTGTATCTATCAATCTACCTACCTACCTATCTCTATCAATCTACCTACCAACCTATCTCTATCTATCTACCTACCTACTTACCTACCTATCTGTATCTATCAATCTACCTACCTACCTATCTCTATCTATCAATCTACCTACCTACCTATCTGTATCTATCTATCTACCTACCTACCTATCTCTATCAATCTATCTACCTACCTATCTGTATCTATCTACCTACCTACCTACCTATCTCTATCTATCTATCTACCTACCTACCTACCTATCTCTATCTATCAATCTATTTACCTACCTATCTCTATCTATCTATCTACCCACCTACCTATCTCTATCTATCTATCTACCTACCTACCTATCTGTATCTATCTATCTAACTACCTACATATCTGTATCTATCTATCTACCTACCCACCTATCTGTATCTATCAATCTACCTACCTACCTATCTCTATCTATCTATCTACCTACCTACATATCTGTATCTATCTACCTACCTACCTATCTGTATCTATCTATCTACCTACCTACATATCTGTATCTATATATCTACCTACCTACCTACCTATCTGTATCTATCTACCTACCTACCTATCTCTATCTATCTATCTACCTACCTACTTACCTATCTCTATCAATCTACCTACCTACCTATCTCTATCTACCTACCTACCTACCTACCTATCTCTATCTATCAATCTACCTACCTATCTGTATCTACCTACCTACCTACCTATCTCTATCTATCTATCTACCTACCTACCTATCTGTATCTATCAATCTACCTACCTACCTATCTCTATCTATCTACCTACCTACCTACCTAGATATCTGTATCTATATATCTACCTACCTATCTGTATCTATCTTTATACCTATCTACCTATCTCTATCTATCAATCTACCTACCCACCTATCTGTATTTATCTATCTACCTACCTATCTGTATCTATCTACCTACCTGCCTACGTATCTCTATCTATCTATCTACCTAACTACATATCTGTATCTATCAATCTATCTACCTACCTATCTGTATCTATCTATCTACCTACCTACCTATCTCTATCTATCTATCTACCTACCTACCTATCTCTATCTATCAATCTACCTACCTACCTATCTGTATCTATCTATCTACCTACCTACCTATCTGTATCTATCAATCTACCTACCTACCTATCTCTATCTATCTATCTACCTACCTACCTATCTCTATCAATCTACCTACCTACCTATCTCTATCTATCTACCTACCTACCTACCTACATATCTGTATCTATATATCTACCTACCTACCTATCTCTATCTATCAATCTACCTACCTACCTATCTGTATCTATCTATCTACCAACCTACCTATCTGTATCTATCAATCTACCTACCTACATATCTGTATCTATCTATCTACCTATCTACCTATCTCTATCTATCAATCTACCTACCTACCTATCTCTATCTATCTATCTACCTACCTACCTATCTCTATCAATCTACCTACCTACCTATCTCTATCTATCTACCTACCTACCTACCTACCTATCTGTATCTATCAATCTACCTACCTACCTATCTCTATCTATCAATCAACCTACCTACCTATCTGTATCTATCTATCTACCTACCTACCTATCTGTATCTATCAATCTACCTACCTACATATCTGTATCTATCTATCTACCTATCTACCTATCTCTATCTATCAATCTACATACCTACATATCTCTATCTATCTAAATACCTACCTACCTATCTATCAATCTACCTACCTACCTATCTGTATCTATCAATCTACCTAGCTACCTATCTCTATCTATCTATCTACCTACCTACCTATCTCTATCTATCTACCTACCTACCTACCTACATATCTGTATCTATATATCTACCTACCTACCTATCTCTATCTATCAAACTACCTACCTACCTATCTGTATCTATCTATCTACCTACCTACTTACCTATCTCTATCAATCTATCTATCTACCTATCTGTATCTATCTACCTAGCTACCTACCTATCTCTATCTATCTATCTACCTACCTATCTATCTCTATCTATCAATCTACCTACCTACCTATCTCTATCTATCTATCTACCCACCTACCTATCTCTATCTATCTATCTACCTACCTACCTATCTGTATCTATCTATCTACCTACCTACATATCTGTATCTATCTATCTACCTACCCACCTATCTGTATCTATCAATCTACCTACCTACCTATCTCTATCTATCAATCTACCTACCTACATATCTGTATCTATCTACCTACCTACCTACCTATCTGTATCTAAATATCTACCTACCTACATATCTGTATCTATCTGTCTACCTACCTACCTACCTCTATCAATCTACCTACCTACCTATCTCTATCTATCTACCTACCTACCTACCTACATATCTGTATCTATATATCTACCTACCTACCTATCTCTATCTATCAATCTACCTACCTACCTATCTGTATCTATCTATCTACCAACCTACCTATCTGTATCTATCAATCTACCTACCTACCTATCTGTATCTATCAATCTACCTACCTACCTATCTCTATCTATCAATCAACCTACCTACCTATCTGTATCTATCTATCTACCTACCTACCTATCTGTATCTATCAATCTACCTACCTACATATCTGTATCTATCTATCTACCTATCTACCTATCTCTATCTATCAATCTACCTACCTACCTATCTCTATCTATCTAAATACCTACCTACCTATTTATCAATCTACCTACCTACCTATCTGTATCTATCAATCTACCTAGCTACCTATCTCTATCTATCTATCTACCTACCTACCTATCTCTATCTATCTACCTACCTACCTACCTACATATCTGTATCTATATATCTAACTACCTACCTATCTCTATCTATCAAACTACCTACCTACCTATCTGTATCTATCTATCTACCTACCTACTTACCTATCTCTATCAATCTATCTACCTACCTATCTGTATCTATCTACCTACCTACCTACCTATCTCTATCTATCTATCTACCTACCTACCTATCTCTATCTATCAATCTACCTACCTACCTATCTCTATCTATCTACCCACCTACCTATCTCTATCTATCTATCTACCTACCTACCTATCTGTATCTATCTATCTACCTACCTACATATCTGTATCTATCTATCTACCTACCCACCTATCTGTATCTATCAATCTACCTACCTACCTATCTCTATCTATCTATCTACCTACCTACATATCTGTATCTACCTACCTACCTACCTACCTATCTGTATCTATCTATCTACCCACCTACATATCTGTATCTATCTACCTACCTACCTACCTATCTCTATGTATCTATCTACCTACCTACTTACCTATCTCTATCAATCTACCTACCTACCTATCTCTATCTATCTACCTACCTACCTACCTATCTCTATCTATCAATCTACCTACCTACCTACCTATCTGTATCTATCTACCTACCTACCTATCTCTATCTATCTATCTACCTACCTACTTACCTATCTCTATCAATCTACCTACCTACCTATCTCTATCTATCTACCTACCTACCTACCTATCTCTATCTATCAATCTACCTACCTATCTGTATCTATCTATCTACCTACCTACCTATCTCTATCTATCTATCTATCTACCTACCTACCTATCTCTATCTATCAATCTACCTACCTACCTATCTGTATCTATCTATCTACCTACCTACCTATCTGTATCTATCAATCTACCTACCTACCTATCTCTATCTATCTATCTACCTACCTACCTATCTCTATCTATCTATCTACCTACCTACCTATCTCTATCAATCTACCTACCTACATATCTGTATCTATCTATCTACCTATCTACCTATCTCTATCTATCAATCTACCTACCTACCTATCTCTATCTATCTATCTACCTACCTACCTATCTCTATCTATCTACCTACGTACCTACCTATCTCTATCTATCTACCTACCTACCTACCTATCTCTATCTATCAATCTACCTACCTACCTATCTGTATCTATCTATCTACCTACCTACCTATCTCTATCAATCTACCTACCAACCTATCTCTATCTATCTACCTACCTACTTACCTACCTATCTGTATCTATCAATCTACCTACCTACCTATCTGTATCTATCAATCTACCTACCTACCTATCTGTATCTATCTATCTACCTACCTACCTATCTCTATCAATCTACCTACCTACCTGTCTGTATCTATCTACCTACCTACCTACCTATCTCTATCTATCTATCTACCTACCTACCTATCTCTATCTATCAATCTATTTACCTACCTATCTCTATCTATCTATCTACCCACCTACCTATCTGTATCTATCTATCTAACTACCTACATATCTGTATCTATCTATCTACCTACCCACCTATCTGTATCTATCAATCTACCTACCTACCTATCTCTATCAATCTACCTACCAACCTATCTCTATCTATCTACCTACTTACTTACCTACCTATCTGTATCTATCAATCTACCTACCTACCTATCTCTATCTATCAATCTACCTACCTACCTATCTGTATCTATCTATCTACCTACCTACCTATCTCTATCAATCTATCTACCTACCTATCTGTATCTATCTACCTACCTACCTACCTATCTCTATCTATCTATCTACCTACCTACCTACCTATCTCTATCTATCAATCTATTTACCTACCTATCTCTATCTATCTATCTATCTACCCACCTACCTATCTCTATCTATCTATCTACCTACCTACCTATCTGTATCTATCTATCTAACTACCTACATATCTGTATCTATCTATCTACCTACCCACCTATCTGTATCTATCAATCTACCTACCTACCTATCTCTATCTATCTATCTACCTACCTACATATCTGTATCTATCTACCTACCTACCTATCTGTATCTATCTATCTACCTACCTACATATCTGTATCTATATATCTACCTACCTACCTACCTATCTGTATCTATCTACCTACCTACCTATCTCTATCTATCTATCTACCTACCTACTTACCTATCTCTATCAATCTACCTACCTACCTATCTCTATCTATCTACCTACCTACCTACCTATCTCTATCTATCAATCTACCTACCTATCTGTATCTACCTACCTACCTACCTATCTCTATCTATCTATCTACCTACCTACCTATCTGTATCTATCAATCTACCTACCTACCTATCTCTATCTATCTACCTACCTACCTACCTAGATATCTGTATCTATATATCTACCTACCTATCTGTATCTATCTTTATACCTATCTACCTATCTCTATCTATCAATCTACCTACCCACCTATCTGTATTTATCTATCTACCTACCTATCTGTATCTATCTACCTACCTGCCTACGTATCTCTATCTATCTATCTACCTAACTACATATCTGTATCTATCAATCTACCTACCTACCTATCTGTATCTATCTATCTACCTACCTACCTATCTCTATCTATCTATCTACCTACCTACCTATCTCTATCTATCAATCTACCTACCTACCTATCTGTATCTATCTATCTACCTACCTACCTATCTGTATCTATCAATCTACCTACCTACCTATCTCTATCTATCTATCTACCTACCTACCTATCTCTATCAATCTACCTACCTACCTATCTCTATCTATCTACCTACCTACCTACCTACATATCTGTATCTATATATCTACCTACCTACCTATCTCTATCTATCAATCTACCTACCTACCTATCTGTATCTATCTATCTACCAACCTACCTATCTGTATCTATCAATCTACCTACCTACATATCTGTATCTATCTATCTACCTATCTACCTATCTCTATCTATCAATCTACCTACCTACCTATCTCTATCTATCTATCTACCTACCTACCTATCTCTATCTATCTACCTACCTACCTACCTATCTCTATCTATAAATCTACCTACCTACCTATATCTATCTATCTATCTACCTACCTACCTATCTCTATCTATCTATCTACCTACCTACCTATCTCTATCAATCTACCTACCTACCTATCTCTATCTATCTACCTACCTACCTACCTACCTATCTGTATCTATCAATCTACCTACCTACCTATCTCTATCTATCAATCAACCTACCTACCTATCTGTATCTATCTATCTACCTACCTACCTATCTGTATCTATCAATCTACCTACCTACATATCTGTATCTATCTATCTACCTATCTACCTATCTCTATCTATCAATCTACATACCTACATATCTCTATCTATCTAAATACCTACCTACCTATCTATCAATCTACCTACCTACCTATCTGTATCTATCAATCTACCTAGCTACCTATCTCTATCTATCTATCTACCTACCTACCTATCTCTATCTATCTACCTACCTACCTACCTACATATCTGTATCTATATATCTACCTACCTACCTATCTCTATCTATCAAACTACCTACCTACCTATCTGTATCTATCTATCTACCTACCTACTTACCTATCTCTATCAATCTATCTATCTACCTATCTGTATCTATCTACCTAGCTACCTACCTATCTCTATCTATCTATCTACCTACCTACCTATCTCTATCTATCAATCTACCTACCTACCTATCTCTATCTATCTATCTACCCACCTACCTATCTCTATCTATCTATCTACCTACCTACCTATCTGTATCTATCTATCTACCTACCTACCTATCTGTATCTATCTATCTACCTACCTACATATCTGTATCTATATATCTACCTACCTACCTACCTATCTGTATCTATCTACCTACCTACCTATCTCTATCTATCTATCTACCTACCTACTTACCTATCTCTATCAATCTACCTACCTACCTATCTCTATCTATCTACCTACCTACCTACCTATCTCTATCTATCAATCTACCTACCTATCTGTATCTACCTACCTACCTACCTATCTCTATCTATCTATCTACCTACCTACCTATCTGTATCTATCAATCTACCTACCTACCTATCTCTATCTATCTACCTACCTACCTACCTAGATATCTGTATCTATATATCTACCTACCTATCTGTATCTATCTTTATACCTATCTACCTATCTCTATCTATCAATCTACCTACCCACCTATCTGTATTTATCTATCTACCTACCTATCTGTATCTATCTACCTACCTGCCTACGTATCTCTATCTATCTATCTACCTAACTACATATCTGTATCTATCAATCTACCTACCTACCTATCTGTATCTATCTATCTACCTACCTACCTATCTCTATCTATCTATCTACCTACCTACCTATCTCTATCTATCAATCTACCTACCTACCTATCTGTATCTATCTATCTACCTACCTACCTATCTGTATCTATCAATCTACCTACCTACCTATCTCTATCTATCTATCTACCTACCTACCTATCTCTATCAATCTACCTACCTACCTATCTCTATCTATCTACCTACCTACCTACCTACATATCTGTATCTATATATCTACCTACCTACCTATCTCTATCTATCAATCTACCTACCTACCTATCTGTATCTATCTATCTACCAACCTACCTATCTGTATCTATCAATCTACCTACCTACATATCTGTATCTATCTATCTACCTATCTACCTATCTCTATCTATCAATCTACCTACCTACCTATCTCTATCTATCTATCTACCTACCTACCTATCTCTATCTATCTACCTACCTACCTACCTATCTCTATCTATAAATCTACCTACCTACCTATATCTATCTATCTATCTACCTACCTACCTATCTCTATCTATCTATCTACCTACCTACCTATCTCTATCAATCTACCTACCTACCTATCTCTATCTATCTACCTACCTACCTACCTACCTATCTGTATCTATCAATCTACCTACCTACCTATCTCTATCTATCAATCAACCTACCTACCTATCTGTATCTATCTATCTACCTACCTACCTATCTGTATCTATCAATCTACCTACCTACATATCTGTATCTATCTATCTACCTATCTACCTATCTCTATCTATCAATCTACATACCTACATATCTCTATCTATCTAAATACCTACCTACCTATCTATCAATCTACCTACCTACCTATCTGTATCTATCAATCTACCTAGCTACCTATCTCTATCTATCTATCTACCTACCTACCTATCTCTATCTATCTACCTACCTACCTACCTACATATCTGTATCTATATATCTACCTACCTACCTATCTCTATCTATCAAACTACCTACCTACCTATCTGTATCTATCTATCTACCTACCTACTTACCTATCTCTATCAATCTATCTATCTACCTATCTGTATCTATCTACCTAGCTACCTACCTATCTCTATCTATCTATCTACCTACCTACCTATCTCTATCTATCAATCTACCTACCTACCTATCTCTATCTATCTATCTACCCACCTACCTATCTCTATCTATCTATCTACCTACCTACCTATCTGTATCTATCTATCTACCTACCTACATATCTGTATCTATCTATCTACCTACCCACCTATCTGTATCTATCAATCTACCTACCTACCTATCTCTATCTATCTATCTACCTACCTACATATCTGTATCTATCTACCTACCTACCTACCTATCTGTATCTAAATATCTACCTACCTACATATCTGTATCTATCTGTCTACCTACCTACCTACCTCTATCAATCTACCTACCTACCTATCTCTATCTATCTACCTACCTACCTACCTACATATCTGTATCTATATATCTACCTACCTACCTATCTCTATCTATCAATCTACCTACCTACCTATCTGTATCTATCTATCTACCAACCTACCTATCTGTATCTATCAATCTACCTACCTACCTATCTGTATCTATCAATCTACCTACCTACCTATCTCTATCTATCAATCAACCTACCTACCTATCTGTATCTATCTATCTACCTACCTACCTATCTGTATCTATCAATCTACCTACCTACATATCTGTATCTATCTATCTACCTATCTACCTATCTCTATCTATCAATCTACCTACCTACCTATCTCTATCTATCTAAATACCTACCTACCTATTTATCAATCTACCTACCTACCTATCTGTATCTATCAATCTACCTAGCTACCTATCTCTATCTATCTATCTACCTACCTACCTATCTCTATCTATCTACCTACCTACCTACCTACATATCTGTATCTATATATCTAACTACCTACCTATCTCTATCTATCAAACTACCTACCTACCTATCTGTATCTATCTATCTACCTACCTACTTACCTATCTCTATCAATCTATCTACCTACCTATCTGTATCTATCTACCTACCTACCTACCTATCTCTATCTATCTATCTACCTACCTACCTATCTCTATCTATCAATCTACCTACCTACCTATCTCTATCTATCTACCCACCTACCTATCTCTATCTATCTATCTACCTACCTACCTATCTGTATCTATCTATCTACCTACCTACATATCTGTATCTATCTATCTACCTACCCACCTATCTGTATCTATCTATCTACCAACCTACCTATCTGTATCTATCAATCTACCTACCTACATATCTGTATCTATCTATCTACCTATCTACCTATCTCTATCTATCAATCTACCTACCTACCTATCTCTATCTATCTATCTACCTACCTACCTATCTCTATCTATCTACCTACCTACCTACCTATCTCTATCTATAAATCTACCTACCTACCTATATCTATCTATCTATCTACCTACCTACCTATCTCTATCTATCTATCTACCTACCTACCTATCTCTATCAATCTACCTACCTACCTATCTCTATCTATCTACCTACCTACCTACCTACCTATCTGTATCTATCAATCTACCTACCTACCTATCTCTATCTATCAATCAACCTACCTACCTATCTGTATCTATCTATCTACCTACCTACCTATCTGTATCTATCAATCTACCTACCTACATATCTGTATCTATCTATCTACCTATCTACCTATCTCTATCTATCAATCTAGATACCTACATATCTCTATCTATCTAAATACCTACCTACCTATCTATCAATCTACCTACCTACCTATCTGTATCTATCAATCTACCTAGCTACCTATCTCTATCTATCTATCTACCTACCTACCTATCTCTATCTATCTACCTACCTACCTACCTACATATCTGTATCTATATATCTACCTACCTACCTATCTCTATCTATCAAACTACCTACCTACCTATCTGTATCTATCTATCTACCTACCTACTTACCTATCTCTATCAATCTATCTATCTACCTATCTGTATCTATCTACCTAGCTACCTACCTATCTCTGTCTATCTATCTACCTACCTACCTATCTCTATCTATCAATCTACCTACCTACCTATCTCTATCTATCTATCTACCCACCTACCTATCTCTATCTATCTATCTACCTACCTACCTATCTGTATCTATCTATCTACCTACCTACCTATCTGTATCTATCTATCTACCTACCTACATATCTGTATCTATATATCTACCTACCTACCTACCTATCTGTATCTATCTACATACCTACCTATCTCTATCTATCTATCTACCTACCTACTTACCTATCTCTATCAATCTACCTACCTACCTATCTCTATCTATCTACCTACCTACCTACCTATCTCTATCTATCAATCTACCTACCTATCTGTATCTACCTACCTACCTACCTATCTCTATCTATCTATCTACCTACCTACCTATCTGTATCTATCAATCTACCTACCTACCTATCTCTATCTATCTACCTACCTACCTACCTAGATATCTGTATCTATATATCTACCTACCTATCTGTATCTATCTTTATACCTATCTACCTATCTCTATCTATCAATCTACCTACCCACCTATCTGTATTTATCTATCTACCTACCTATCTGTATCTATCTACCTACCTGCCTACGTATCTCTATCTATCTATCTACCTAACTACATATCTGTATCTATCAATCTACCTACCTACCTATCTGTATCTATCTATCTACCTACCTACCTATCTCTATCTATCTATCTACCTACCTACCTATCTCTATCTATCAATCTACCTACCTACCTATCTGTATCTATCTATCTACCTACCTACCTATCTGTATCTATCAATCTACCTACCTACCTATCTCTATCTATCTATCTACCTACCTACCTATCTCTATCAATCTACCTACCTACCTATCTCTATCTATCTACCTACCTACCTACCTACATATCTGTATCTATATATCTACCTACCTACCTATCTCTATCTATCAATCTACCTACCTACCTATCTGTATCTATCTATCTACCAACCTACCTATCTGTATCTATCAATCTACCTACCTACATATCTGTATCTATCTATCTACCTATCTACCTATCTCTATCTATCAATCTACCTACCTACCTATCTCTATCTATCTATCTACCTACCTACCTATCTCTATCTATCTACCTACCTACCTACCTATCTCTATCTATAAATCTACCTACCTACCTATATCTATCTATCTATCTACCTACCTACCTATCTCTATCTATCTATCTACCTACCTACCTATCTCTATCAATCTACCTACCTACCTATCTCTATCTATCTACCTACCTACCTACCTACCTATCTGTATCTATCAATCTACCTACCTACCTATCTCTATCTATCAATCAACCTACCTACCTATCTGTATCTATCTATCTACCTACCTACCTATCTGTATCTATCAATCTACCTACCTACATATCTGTATCTATCTATCTACCTATCTACCTATCTCTATCTATCAATCTACATACCTACATATCTCTATCTATCTAAATACCTACCTACCTATCTATCAATCTACCTACCTACCTATCTGTATCTATCAATCTACCTAGCTACCTATCTCTATCTATCTATCTACCTACCTACCTATCTCTATCTATCTACCTACCTACCTACCTACATATCTGTATCTATATATCTACCTACCTACCTATCTCTATCTATCAAACTACCTACCTACCTATCTGTATCTATCTATCTACCTACCTACTTACCTATCTCTATCAATCTATCTATCTACCTATCTGTATCTATCTACCTAGCTACCTACCTATCTCTATCTATCTATCTACCTACCTACCTATCTCTATCTATCAATCTACCTACCTACCTATCTCTATCTATCTATCTACCCACCTACCTATCTCTATCTATCTATCTACCTACCTACCTATCTGTATCTATCTATCTACCTACCTACATATCTGTATCTATCTATCTACCTACCCACCTATCTGTATCTATCAATCTACCTACCTACCTATCTCTATCTATCTATCTACCTACCTACATATCTGTATCTATCTACCTACCTACCTACCTATCTGTATCTAAATATCTACCTACCTACATATCTGTATCTATCTGTCTACCTACCTACCTACCTCTATCAATCTACCTACCTACCTATCTCTATCTATCTACCTACCTACCTACCTACATATCTGTATCTATATATCTACCTACCTACCTATCTCTATCTATCAATCTACCTACCTACCTATCTGTATCTATCTATCTACCAACCTACCTATCTGTATCTATCAATCTACCTACCTACCTATCTGTATCTATCAATCTACCTACCTACCTATCTCTATCTATCAATCAACCTACCTACCTATCTGTATCTATCTATCTACCTACCTACCTATCTGTATCTATCAATCTACCTACCTACATATCTGTATCTATCTATCTACCTATCTACCTATCTCTATCTATCAATCTACCTACCTACCTATCTCTATCTATCTAAATACCTACCTACCTATTTATCAATCTACCTACCTACCTATCTGTATCTATCAATCTACCTAGCTACCTATCTCTATCTATCTATCTACCTACCTACCTATCTCTATCTATCTACCTACCTACCTACCTACATATCTGTATCTATATATCTAACTACCTACCTATCTCTATCTATCAAACTACCTACCTACCTATCTGTATCTATCTATCTACCTACCTACTTACCTATCTCTATCAATCTATCTACCTACCTATCTGTATCTATCTACCTACCTACCTACCTATCTCTATCTATCTATCTACCTACCTACCTATCTCTATCTATCAATCTACCTACCTACCTATCTCTATCTATCTACCCACCTACCTATCTCTATCTATCTATCTACCTACCTACCTATCTGTATCTATCTATCTACCTACCTACATATCTGTATCTATCTATCTACCTACCCACCTATCTGTATCTATCAATCTACCTACCTACCTATCTCTATCTATCTATCTACCTACCTACATATCTGTATCTACCTACCTACCTACCTACCTATCTGTATCTATCTATCTACCCACCTACATATCTGTATCTATCTACCTACCTACCTACCTATCTCTATCTATCTATCTACCTACCTACTTACCTATCTCTATCAATCTACCTACCTACCTATCTCTATCTATCTACCTACCTACCTACCTATCTCTATCTATCAATCTACCTACCTACCTACCTATCTGTATCTATCTACCTACCTACCTATCTCTATCTATCTATCTACCTACCTACTTACCTATCTCTATCAATCTACCTACCTACCTATCTCTATCTATCTACCTACCTACCTACCTATCTCTATCTATCAATCTACCTACCTATCTGTATCTATCTACCTACCTACCTATCTGTATCTATCAATCTACCTACCTACCTATCTCTATCTATCTATCTACCTACCTACATATCTGTATCTATATATCTACCTACCTACCTACCTGTCTCTTTCTATCTATCTACCTACCTATCTATCTGTCTCTATCAATCTACCTACCTACCTACCTATCTGTATCTACCTACCTACCTATCTCTATCTATCAATCTACCTACCTACCTATCTGTATCTATCTATCTATCTACCTACCTACCTATCTGTATCTATCAATCTACCTACCTACCTATCTCTATCTATCTATCTCCCTACCTACATATCTGTATCTATATATCTACCTACCTACCTATTTCTATCTATCAATCTACCTACCTACCTATCTCTATCTATCTATCTACCTACCTACCTATCTGTATCTATATATCTACCTACCTACCTATCTGTATCTATCAATCTACCTACCTACCTATCTCTATCTATCAATCTACCTACCTACCTATCTCTATCTATCAATCTACTTACCCACCTATCTGTATCTATCTATCTACCTACCTACCTATCTGTATCTATCAATCTACCTACCTACCTATCTGTATCTATATATCTACTTACCTACCTATCTGTATCTATCTACCTACCTACCTACGTATCTCTATCTATCTATCTACCTACCTACCTATCTGTATCTATCAATCTACCGACCTACCTATCTGTATCTATCTATCTACCTACCTACCTATCTCTATCTATCAATCTACCTACCTACCTATCTGTATCTATCTATCTACATACCTACCTATCTGTCTCTATCAATCTACCTACCTACCTATCTATCTCTATCTATCTACCTACCTACCTACCTATCTCTATCTATCTACCTACCTACCTATCTCTATCTATCTACCTACCTACATATCTGTATCTATCAATCTACCTACCTACCTATCTCTATCTATCTACCTACCTACCTACATATCTGTATCTATATATCTACCTACCTACCTATCTGTATCTATCTATATACCTATCTACCTATCTCTATCTATCAATCTACCTACCTACCTATCTCTATCTATCTATCTACCTACCCACCTATCTGTATTTATCTATCTACCTACCTATCTGTATCTATCTACCTACCTACCTACGTATCTCTATCTATCTATCTACGTACCTACCTATCAGTATCTATCAATCTACCTACCTACTTATCTCTAGATATCAATCTACCTACCTACCTATCTGTATCTATCTATCTACCTACTACCTATCTGTATCTATCAATCTACCTACCTACCTATCTCTATCTATCTATCTACCTACCTACCTATCTCTATCAATCTACCTACCTACCTACCTATCTCTATCTATCTACCTACCTACCTATCTCTATCTATCTATCTACCTACCTACCTATCTGTATCTATCAATCAACCTACCTACCTATCTCTATCTATCTACCTACCTACCTACATATCTGAATCTATATATCTACCTACCTACCTATCTGTATCTATCTATATACCTATCTACCTATCTCTATCTATCAATCTACCTACCTACCTATCTGTATCTACCTACCTACCTACCTATCTCTATCTATCAATCTACCTACCTACCTATCTGTCTCTATCAATCTACCTACCTACCTATCTGTATCTATCTACCTACCTACCTATCTGTATCTATCAATCTACCTACCTACCTATCTCTATCTATCTACCTACCTACCTATCTCTATCAATCTACCTACCTACCTACCTATCTCTATCTATCTACCTACCTACCTATCTCTATCTATCTATCTACCTACCTACCTACCTATCTCTATCTATCTATCTACCTACCTACCTATCTGTATCTATCTATCTACCTACCTACCTATCTGTATCTATATATCTACCTACCTACCTATCTATATCTATCAATCTACCTACCTACCTATCTCTATCTATCAATCTACCTACCTACCTATCTCTATCTATCAATCTACCTACCCACCTATCTGTATCTATCTATCTACCTACCTACCTATCTGTATCTATCAATCTACCTACCTACCTATCTGTACCTATCTATCTACCTACCTACCTATCTGTATCTATCTACCTACCTACCTACGTATCTCTATCTATCTATCTACCTACCTACCTATCTGTATGTATCAATCTACCTACCTACCTATCTGTATCTATATATCTACTTACCTACCTATCTGTATCTATCTATCTACCTACCTACCTATCTGTATCTATCTACCTACCTACCTACGTATCTCTATCTATCAATCTACCTACCTACCTATCTGTATCTACCTACCTACCTACCTATCTCTATCTACCTACCTACCTATCTCTATCTATCTATCTACCTACCTACCTACCTATCTCTATCAATCTACCTACCTACCTACCTATCTCTATCTATCTACCTACCTACCTATCTCTATCTATCTATCTACCTACCTACCTATCTGTATCTATCTATCTACCTACCTACCTATCTGTATCTATATATCTACCTACCTACCTATCTGTATCTATCAATCTACCTACCTACCTATCTCTATCTATCAATCTACCTACCTACCTATCTCTATCTATCAATCTACCTACCCACCTATCTGTATCTATCTATCTACCTACCTACCTATCTGTATCTATCAATCTACCTACCTACCTATCTGTATCTATCTATCTACCTACCTACCTATCTGTATCTATCTACCTACCTACCTACGTATCTCTATCTATCTATCTACCTACCTACCTATCTGTACCTATCTATCTACCTACCTACCTATCTGTATCTATCTACCTACCTACCTACGTATCTCTATCTATCTATCTACCTACCTACCTATCTCTATCTATCAATCTACTTACCCACCTATCTGTATCTATCTATCTACCTACCTACCTATCTGTATCTATCAATCTACCTACCTACCTATCTGTATCTATATATCTACTTACCTACCTATCTGTATCTATCTACCTACCTACCTATCTGTATCTATCTACCTACCTACCTACGTATCTCTATCTATCTATCTACCTACCTACCTATCTGTATCTATCAATCTACCGACCTACCTATCTGTATCTATCTATCTACCTACCTACCTATCTCTATCTATCAATCTACCTACCTACCTATCTGTATCTATCTATCTACATACCTACCTATCTGTCTCTATCAATCTACCTACCTACCTATCTATCTCTATCTATCTATCTACCTACCTACCTATCTCTATCTATCTACCTACCTACCTATCTCTATCTATCTACCTACCTACCTATCTGTATCTATCAATCTACCTACCTACCTATCTCTATCTATCTACCTACCTACCTACATATCTGTATCTATATATCTACCTACCTACCTATCTGTATCTATCTATATACCTATCTACCTATCTCTATCTATCAATCTACCTACCTACCTATCTCTATCTATCTATCTACCTACCCACCTATCTGTATTTATCTATCTACCTACCTATCTGTATCTATCTACCTACCTACCTACGTATCTCTATCTATCTATCTACCTACCTACCTATCAGTATCTATCAATCTACCTACCTACTTATCTCTAGATATCAATCTACCTACCTACCTATCTGTATCTATCTATCTACCTACTACCTATCTGTATCTATCAATCTACCTACCTACCTATCTCTATCTATCTATCTACCTACCTACCTATCTCTATCAATCTACCTACCTACCTACCTCTCTATCTATCTACCTACCTACCTATCTCTATCTATCTATCTACCTACCTACCTATCTGTATCTATCAATCAACCTACCTACCTATCTCTATCTATCTACCTACCTACCTACATATCTGAATCTATATATCTACCTACCTACCTATCTGTATCTATCTATATACCTATCTACCTATCTCTATCTATCAATCTACCTACCTACCTATCTGTATCTACCTACCTACCTACCTATCTCTATCTATCAATCTACCTACCTACCTATCTGTCTCTATCAATCTACCTACCTACCTACCTATCTGTATCTATCTACCTACCTACCTATCTGTATCTATCAATCTACCTACCTACCTATCTCTATCTATCTACCTACCTACCTATCTCTATCAATCTACCTACCTACCTACCTATCTCTATCTATCTACCTACCTACCTATCTCTATCTATCTATCTACCTACCTACCTACCTATCTCTATCTATCTATCTACCTACCTACCTATCTGTATCTATCTATCTACCTACCTACCTATCTGTATCTATATATCTACCTACCTACCTATCTGTATCTATCAATCTACCTACCTACCTATCTCTATCTATCAATCTACCTACCTACCTATCTCTATCTATCAATCTACCTACCCACCTATCTGTATCTATCTATCTACCTACCTACCTATCTGTATCTATCAATCTACCTACCTACCTATCTGTACCTATCTATCTACCTACCTACCTATCTGTATCTATCTACCTACCTACCTACGTATCTCTATCTATCTATCTACCTACCTACCTATCTGTATCTATCAATCTACCTACCTACCTATCTGTATCTATATATCTACTTACCTACCTATCTGTATCTATCTATCTACCTACCTACCTATCTGTATCTATCTACCTACCTACCTACGTATCTCTATCTATCAATCTACCTACCTACCTATCTGTATCTACCTACCTACCTACCTATCTCTATCTACCTACCTACCTATCTCTATCTATCTATCTACCTACCTACCTACCTATCTCTATCAATCTACCTACCTACCTACCTATCTCTATCTATCTACCTACCTACCTATCTCTATCTATCTATCTACCTACCTACCTATCTGTATCTATCTATCTACCTACCTACCTATCTGTATCTATATATCTACCTACCTACCTATCTGTATCTATCAATCTACCTACCTACCTATCTCTATCTATCAATCTACCTACCTACCTATCTCTATCTATCAATCTACCTACCCACCTATCTGTATCTATCTATCTACCTACCTACCTATCTGTATCTATCAATCTACCTACCTACCTATCTGTATCTATCTATCTACCTACCTACCTATCTGTATCTATCTACCTACCTACCTACGTATCTCTATCTATCTATCTACCTACCTACCTATCTGTACCTATCTATCTACCTACCTACCTATCTGTATCTATCTACCTACCTACCTACGTATCTCTATCTATCTATCTACCTACCTACCTATCTGTATCTATCAATCTACCTACCTACCTATCTGTATCTATATATCTACTTACCTACCTATCTGTATCTATCTATCTACCTACCTACCTATCTGTATCTATCTACCTACCTACCTACGTATCTCTATCTATCAATCTACCTACCTACCTATCTGTATCTACCTACCTACCTACCTATCTCTATCTACCTACCTACCTATCTCTATCTATCTATCTACCTACCTACCTACCTATCTCTATCAATCTACCTACCTACCTACCTATCTCTATCTATCTACCTACCTACCTATCTCTATCTATCTATCTACCTACCTACCTATCTCTATCTACCTACCTACCTATCTCTATCTATCTATCTACCTACCTACCTACCTATCTCTATCAATCTACCTACCTACCTACCTATCTCTATCTATCTACCTACCTACCTATCTCTATCTATCTATCTACCTACCTACCTATCTGTATCTATCTATCTACCTACCTACCTATCTGTATCTATATATCTACCTACCTACCTATCTGTATCTATCAATCTACCTACCTACCTATCTCTATCTATCAATCTACCTACCTACCTATCTCTATCTATCAATCTACCTACCCACCTATCTGTATCTATCTATCTACCTACCTACCTATCTGTATCTATCAATCTACCTACCTACCTATCTGTATCTATCTATCTACCTACCTACCTATCTGTATCTATCTACCTACCTACCTACGTATCTCTATCTATCTATCTACCTACCTACCTATCTGTACCTATCTATCTACCTACCTACCTATCTGTATCTATCTACCTACCTACCTACGTATCTCTATCTATCTATCTACCTACCTACCTATCTGTATCTATCAATCTACCTACCTACCTATCTGTATCTATATATCTACTTACCTACCTATCTGTATCTATCTATCTACCTACCTACCTATCTGTATCTATCTACCTACCTACCTACGTATCTCTATCTATCAATCTACCTACCTACCTATCTGTATCTACCTACCTACCTACCTATCTCTATCTACCTACCTACCTATCTCTATCTATCTATCTACCTACCTACCTACCTATCTCTATCAATCTACCTACCTACCTACCTATCTCTATCTATCTACCTACCTACCTATCTCTATCTATCTATCTACCTACCTACCTATCTGTATCTATCTATCTACCTACCTACCTATCTGTATCTATATATCTACCTACCTACCTATCTGTATCTATCAATCTACCTACCTACCTATCTCTATCTATCAATCTACCTACCTACCTATCTCTATCTATCAATCTACCTACCCACCTATCTGTATCTATCTATCTACCTACCTACCTATCTGTATCTATCAATCTACCTACCTACCTATCTGTATCTATCTATCTACCTACCTACCTATCTGTATCTATCTACCTACCTACCTACGTATCTCTATCTATCTATCTACCTACCTACCTATCTGTATCTATCAATCTACCTACCTACCTATCTGTATCTATATATCTACTTACCTACCTATCTGTATCTATCTATCTACCTACCTACCTATCTGTATCTATCTACCTACCTACCTACGTATCTCTATCTATCTATCTACCTACCTACCTATCTGTATCTATCAATCTACCTACCTACCTATCTGTATCTATCTATCTACCTACCTACCTATCTCTATCTATCAATCTACCTACCTACCTACCTATCTCTATCTATCTACCTACCTACCTACCTACATATCTGTATCTATATATCTACCTACCTACCTATCTCTATCTATCAATCTACCTACCTACCTATCTGTATCTATCTATCTACCTACCTACCTATCTGTATCTATCTACCTACCTACCTACGTATCTCTATCTATCTATCTACCTACCTACCTATCTGTATCTATCAATCTACCTACCTACCTATCTCTATCTATCTATCTACCTACCTACCTATCTCTATCAATCTACCTACCTACCTACCTATCTCTATCTATCTACCTACCTACCTATCTCTATCTATCTACCTACCTACCTATCTGTATCTATAAATCTGCCTACCTACCTATCTGTATCTATATATCTACTTACCTACCTATCTGTATCTATCTATCTACCTACCTACCTATCTGTATCTATCTACCTACCTACCTACGTATCTCTATCTATCTATCTACCTACCTACCTATCTGTATCTATCAATCTACCTACCTACCTATCTGTATCTATCTATCTACCTACCTACCTATCTCTATCTATCAATCTACCTACCTACCTACCTACCTATCTCTATCTATCTACCTACCTACCTACCTACATATCTGTATCTATATATCTACCTACCTACCTATCTCTATCTATCAATCTACCTACCTACCTATCTGTATCTATCTATCTACCTACCTACCTATCTGTATCTATATATCTACCTACCTACCTATCTCTATCTATCTATCTACCTACCTACCTATCTGTATCTATCAATCTACCTACCTACCTATCTCTATCTATCTACCTACCTATCTCTATCTATCTATCTACCTACCTACCTATCTCTATCAATCTACCTCCCTACCTATCTCTATCTATCTACCTACCTACCTACCTATCTGTATCTATCAATCTACCTACCTACCTATCTCTATCTATCAATCAACCTACCTACCTATCTGTATCTATCTATCTACCTACCTACCTATCTGTATCTATCAATCTACCTACCTACATATCTGTATCTATCTATCTACCTATCTACCTATCTCTATCTATCAATCTACCTACCTACCTATCTCTATCTATCTATCTACCTACCTACCTATATCTATTTACCTACCTACCTATCTATCAATCTACCTACCTACCTATCTGTATCTATCAATCTACCTACCTACCTATCTCTATCTATCTATGTATCTTCCTACCTACCTACCTACATATCTGTATCTATATATCTACCTACCTACCTATCTCTATCTATCAAACTACCTACCTACCTATCTGTATCTATCTATCTACCTACCTACCTACCTATCTCTATCAATCTATCTACCTACCTATCTGTATCTATCTACCTACCTACCTACCTATCTCTATCTATCTACCTACCTACCTACCTATCTCTATCTATCAATCTACCTACCTATCTATCTGTATCTATCTATCTACCTACCTACATATCTGTATCTATATATCTACCTACCTACCTATCTGTATCTATCTATCTACCTATCTACCTATCTCTATCTATCAATCTATCTACCTACCTATCTCTATCTATCAATCCACCTACCTACCTTTCTGTATCTATCTATCTACCTATCTCTATCTATCAATCTACCTACCTACCTATCTCTATCTATCTATCTACCTACCTACCTATATCTATTTACCTACCTACCTATCTATCAATCTACCTACCTACCTATCTGTATCTATCAATCTACCTAGCTACCTATCTCTATCTATCTATGTATCTTCCTACCTACCTACCTACATATCTGTATCTATATATCTACCTACCTACCTATCTCTATCTATCAAACTACCTACCTACCTATCTGTATCTATCTATCTACCTACCTACCTACCTATCTCTATCAATCTATCTACCTACCTATCTGTATCTATCTACCTACCTACCTACCTATCTCTATCTATCTACCTACCTACCTACCTATCTCTATCTATCAATCTACCTACCTATCTATCTGTATCTATCTATCTACCTACCTACATATCTGTATCTATATATCTACCTACCTACCTATCTGTATCTATCTATCTACCTATCTACCTATCTCTATCTATCAATCTATCTACCTACCTATCTCTATCTATCAATCCACCTACCTACCTTTCTGTATCTATCTATCTACCTATCTACCTATCTCTATCTATCAATCTACCTACCTACCTATCTGTATCTATCTATCTACCTACCCACCTATCTCTATCTATCTATCTACCTACCTACCTATCTATATCTATCTATCTACCTATCTACCTATCTTTATCTATCTATCTACCTACCTACCTATCTCTATCTATCTATCTACCTACCTACCTATCTCTATCTATCAATCTACCTACCTACCTATCTGTATCTATCTATCTACCTTCCTACCTATCTCTATCTATCAATCTACCTACCTTCCTATCTGTATCTATGTATCTACCTATCTACCTATCTCTATCTATCAATCTATCTACCTACCTATCTCTATCTATCAATCCACCTACCTACCTTTCTGTATCTATCTATCTACCTATCTACCTATCTCTATCTATCAATCTACCTACCTACCTATCTGTATCTATATATCTATCTACCTACCTACCCATCTCTATCTATCAATCTACCTACCTACCTATCTGTATCTATCTATCTACCTACCTACCTATCTGTATCTATCAATCTACCTACCTACCTATCTGTATCTATCTATCTACCTTCCTACCTATCTCTATCTATCAATCTACCTACCTTCCTATCTGTATCTATCAATCTACCTACCTACCTATCTCTATCTATCAATCTACCTACCTACCTATCTGTATCTATCAATCTACCTACCTACCTATCTCTATCTATCTATCTACCTACCTACCTATCTGTATCTATCTATCTACCTACCTACCTATCTGTATCTATCAATCTACCTACCTACCTATCTCTATCTATCTACCTACCTACCTACCTATCTCTATCAATCTACCTACCTACCTATCTCTATCTATCTACCTACCTACCTACCTATCTCTATCTATCAATCTACCTTCCTACCTATCTGTATCTATCTATCTACCTACCTACCTATCTGTATCTATCAATCTACCTACCTACCTATCTGTATCTATCTATCTACCTACCCACCTATCTGTATTTATCTATCTACCTACCTATCTGTATCTATCTACCTACCTACCTACGTATATCTATCTATCTACCTACCTACCTATCTGTATCTATCAATCTACCTACCTACCTATCTCTATCTATCAATCTACCTACCTACCTATCTGTATCTATCTATCTACCTACCTACCTATCTGTATCTATCTATCTACCTACCTACCTATCTCTATCTATCTACCTACCTACCTACCTATCTGTATCTATCAATGTACTTACCTACCTATCTCTATCTATCAATCTACCTACCTACCCATCTCTATCTATCTATCTACCTACCCACCTATCTGTATTTATCTACCTACCTACCTATCTGTATCTATCTATCTACATTCCTACCTATCTCTATCTATCAATCTACCTACCTTCCTATCTGTATCTATCTATCTACCTATCTACCTATCTGTATCTATCTATCTACCTACCTACCTATCTGTATCTATCAATCTACCTACCTACCTATCTGTATCTATCTATCTACCTACCTACCTATCTGTATCTATCTACCTACCTACCTACCTACCTACCTATCTCTATCTATCAATCTACCTACCTACCTATCTGTATCTATCTATCTACCTACCTACCTATCTGTTTCTATCTACCTACCTACCTATCTGTATCTATCTATCTACCTACCTACCTATCTGTATCTATCTATCTACCTACCTACCTATCTGTATCTATCTATCTACCTACCTACCTATCTCTATCTATCTATCTACCTACCTACCTATCTCTATCTATCAATCTACCTACCTACCTATCTGTATCTATCAATCTACCTACCTACCTATCTCTATCTATCTATCTACCTACCAACCTATCTCTATCTATCAATCTACCTACCTACCTATCTGTATCTATCAATGTACCTACCTACCTATCTCTATCTATCTACCTACATATCTGTATCTATATATCTACCTACCTACCCATCTCTATCTATCTACCTACCTATCTATCTGTATCTATCAATCTACCTACCTACCTATCTGTATCTATCAATCTACCTACCTACCTATCTGTATCTATCTATCTACCTACCTACCTCTCTGTATCTATCTATCTACCTACCTACCTATCTCTATCTATCTACCTACCTACCTACCTACCTCTATTTATCTACCTACCTACCTATCTCTATCAATCTTCCTACCTACCTATCTCTATCTATCTATCTACCTACCTACCTATCTCTATCTATCTATCTACCTACCTACCTATCTCTATCTATCAATCTACCTACCTACCTATCTGTATCTATCTATCTACATTCCTACCTATCTCTATCTATCAATCTACCTACCTTCCTATCTGTATCTATCTATCTACCTATCTACCTATCTCTATCTATCAATCTATCTACCTACCTATCTCTATCTTTCAATCCACCTACCTACCTCTCTGTATCTATCTATCTACCTATCTACCTATCTCTATCTATCAATCTACCTACCTACCTATCTGTATCTATCTATCTACCTACCTACATATCTGTATCTATATATCTACCTACCTACCTATCTCTATCTATCAATCTACCTACCTACCTATCTGTATCTATCTATCTACCTACCCACCTATCTGTATTTATCTATCTACCTACCTATCTGTATCTATCTACCTACCTACCTACGTATATCTATCTATCTATCTACCTACCTACCTATCTGTATCTATCAATCTACCTACCTACCTATCTCTATCTGTCAATCTACCTACCTACCTATCTGTATCTATCTATCTACCTACCTACCTATCTGTATCTATCAATCTACCTACCTACCTATCTGTATCTTTCTACCTACTTACCTACCTATCTGTATCTATCTACCTACTTACCTACCTATCTCTATCTATCAATCTACCTACCTACCTATCTGTATCTATCTATCTACCTACCTATCTATCTGTATCTATCAATCTACCTACCTACCTATCTGTATCTATCAATCTACCTACCTACCTATCTGTATCTATCTATCTACCTACCTACCTCTCTGTATCTATCTATCTACCTACCTACCTATCTCTATCTATCTACCTACCTACCTACCTACCTCTATTTATCTACCTACCTACCTATCTCTATCAATCTTCCTACCTACCTATCTCTATCTATCTATCTACCTACCTACCTATCTCTATCTATCTATCTACCTACCTACCTATCTCTATCTATCAATCTACCTACCTACCTATCTGTATCTATCTATCTACATTCCTACCTATCTCTATCTATCAATCTACCTACCTTCCTATCTGTATCTATCTATCTACCTATCTACCTATCTCTATCTATCAATCTATCTACCTACCTATCTCTATCTTTCAATCCACCTACCTACCTCTCTGTATCTATCTATCTACCTATCTACCTATCTCTATCTATCAATCTACCTACCTACCTATCTGTATCTATCTATCTACCTACCTACATATCTGTATCTATATATCTACCTACCTACCTATCTCTATCTATCAATCTACCTACCTACCTATCTGTATCTATCTATCTACCTACCCACCTATCTGTATTTATCTATCTACCTACCTATCTGTATCTATCTACCTACCTACCTACGTATATCTATCTATCTATCTACCTACCTACCTATCTGTATCTATCAATCTACCTACCTACCTATCTCTATCTGTCAATCTACCTACCTACCTATCTGTATCTATCTATCTACCTACCTACCTATCTGTATCTATCAATCTACCTACCTACCTATCTGTATCTTTCTACCTACTTACCTACCTATCTGTATCTATCTACCTACTTACCTACCTATCTCTATCTATCAATCTACCTACCTACCTATCTGTATCTATCTATCTACCTACCTACCTATCTGTATCTATCTATCTACCTACCTACCTATCTGTATCTATCTATCTACCTACCTACCTATCTCTATCTATCTACCTGCCTACCTATCTCTATCTATCTATCTACCTACCTAACTATCTCTATCTATCAATCTACCTACCTACCTATCTGTATCTATCAATCTACCTACCTACCTATCTCTATCTATCTATCTACCTACCTACCTATCTCTATCTATCAATCTACCTACCTACCTATCTGTATCTATCAATCTACCTACCTACCTATCTCTATCTATCTACCTACATATCTGTATCTATATATCTACCTACCTACCCATCTCTATCTATCTACCTACCTACCTACCTATCTCTATCTATCAATCTACCTACCTACCTATCTCTATCTATCTATCTACCTACCTACCTATCTCTATCTATCAATCTACCTACCTACCTATCTGTATCTATCAATCTACCTACCTACCTATCTCTATCTATCTATCTACCTACCTATCTGTATCTATCAATCTACCTACCTACCTATCTGTATCTATCAATCTACCTACCTACCTATCTCTATCTATCTACCTACCTACCTACCTACCTATCTCTATCAATCTACCTACCTACCTATCTGTATCTATCTATCTACCTACCCACCTATCTCTATCTATCTATCTACCTACCTACCTATCTGTATCTATCTATCTACCTATCTACCTATCTCTATCTATCTATCTACCTACCTACCTATCTCTATCTATCTATCTACCTACCTACCTATCTCTATCTATCAATCTACCAACCTACCTATCTGTATCTATCTATCTACCTACCTACCTATCTCTATCTATCAATCTACCTACCTTCCTATCTGTATCTATCAATCTACCTACCTACCTATCTCTATCTATCTATCTACCTACCTACCTATCTCTATTTATCTACCTACCTACCTACCTATCTCTATCAATCTACCTACCTACCTATCTCTATCTATCTATCTACCTACCTACCTATCTCTATCTATCTATCTACCTACCTATCTATCTCTATCTATCAATCTACCTACCTACCTATCTGTATCTATCTATCTACCTACCCACCTATCTCTATCTATCTACCTACCTACCTATCTATATCTATCTATCTACCTATCTACCTATCTTTATCTATCTATCTACCTACCTACCTATCTCTATCTATCTATCTACCTACCTACCTATCTCTATCTATCAATCTACCTACCTACCTATCTGTATCTATCTATCTACCTTCCTACCTATCTCTATCTATCAATCTACCTACCTTCCTATCTGTATCTATCAATCTACCTACCTACCTATCTCTATCTATCAATCTACCTACCTACCTATCTGTATCTATCAATCTACCTACCTACCTATCTCTATCTATCTATCTACCTACCTACCTATCTGTATCTATCTATCTATCTACCTACCTATCTGTATCTATCAATCTACCTACCTACCTATCTCTATCTATCTACCTACCTACCTACCTATCTCTATCAATCTACCTACCTACCTATCTCTATCTATCTACCTACCTACCTACCTATCTCTATCTATCAATCTACCTACCTACCTATCTGTATCTATCTATCTACCTACCTACCTATCTGTATCTATCAATCTACCTACCTACCTATCTCTATCTATCTAACTACCTACCTACCTATCTCTATCTATCAATCTACCTACCTACCTATCTCTATCTATCTATCTACCTACCTACATATCTGTATCTATCTACCTACCTATCTGTATCTATCTATCTATCTACCTACCTACCTATGTCTATCTATCTATCTACCTACCTACCTATCTCTATCTATCTATCTACCTACCTACCTATCTGTATCTATCAATCTACCTACCTACCTATCTCTATCTATCTATCTACCTACCTACCCATCTCTATCTATCTACCTACCTACCTATCTCTATCTATCAATCTACCTACCTACCTATCTGTATCTATCTATCTACCTACCTACCTATCTTTATCTATCAATCTACCTACCTACCTATCTGTATCTATCAATCTACCTACCTACCTATCTCTATCTATCTATCTACCTACCTATCTGTATCTATCAATCTACCTACCTACCTATCTGTATCTATCAATCTACCTACCTACCTATCTCTATCTATCTACCTACCTACCTACCTATCTCTATCAATCGACCTACCTACCTATCTGTATCTATCTATCTACCTACCCACCTATCTCTATCTATCTACCTACCTACCTATCTGTATCTATCTATCTACCTATCTACCTATCTCTATCTATCTATCTACCTACCTACCTATATCTATCTATCTATCTACCTACCTACCTATCTCTATCTATCAATCTACCAACCTACCTATCTGTATCTATCTATCTACCTACCTACCTATCTCTATCTATCAATCTACCTACCTTCCTATCTGTATCTATCAATCTACTTACCTACCTATCTCTATCTATCTATCTACCTACCTACCTATCTCTATTTATCTACCTACCTACCTACCTATCTCTATCAATCTACCTACCTACCTATCTCTATCTATCTATCTACCTACCTACCTATCTCTATCTATCAATCTACCTACCTACCTATCTCTATCTATCTACCTACCTACATATCTGTATCTATCTACCTACCTACCTACCTATCTGTATCTATCTATCTATCTACCTACCTACCTATGTCTATCTATCTATCTACCTACCTACCTATCTCTATCTATCTATCTACCTACCTACCTATCTGTATCTATCAATCTACCTACCTACCTATCTCTAGCTATCTATCTACCTACCTACCCATCTCTATCTATCTACCTACCTACCTACCTATCTCTATCTATCAATCTACCTACCTACCTATCTCTATCTATCTATCTACCTACCTACCTATCTTTATCTATCAATCTACCTACCTACCTATCTGTATCTATCAATTTACCTACCTACCTATCTGTATCTATCTATCTACCTACCTATCTGTATCTATCAATCTATCTACCTACCTATCTGTATCTATCAATCTACCTACCTACCTATCTCTATCTATCTACCTACCTACCTACCTATCTCTATCAATCTACCTACCTACCTATCTGTATCTATCTATCTACCTACCCACCTATCTCTATCTATCTATCTACCTACCTACCTATCTGTATCTATCTACCTACCTACCTATCTCTATCTATCAATCTACCTACCTTCCTATCTGTATCTATCAATCTACCTACCTACCTATCTCTATCTATCTATCTACCTACCTACCTATCTCTATCAATCTACCTACCTACCTATCTCTATCTATCTATCTACCTACCTACCTATCTCTATCTATCTATCTACCTACCTACCTATCTGTATCTATCTACCTACCTACCTATCTCTATCTATCAATCTACCTACCTTCCTATCTGTATCTATCAATCTACCTACCTACCTATCTCTATCTATCTATCTACCTACCTACCTATCTCTATCAATCTACCTACCTACCTATCTCTATCTATCTATCTACCTACCTACCTATCTCTATCTATCTATCTACCTATCTACCTATCTCTATCTATCAATCTACCTACCTACCTATCTGTATCTATCTATCTACCTACCTACATATCTGTATCTATCTATCTACCTACCTACCTATCTCTATCTATCAATCTACCTACCTACCTATCTGTATCTATCTATCTACCTACCCACCTATCTGTATTTATCTATCTACCTACCTATCTGTATCTATCTACCTACCTACCTACGTATATCTATCTATCTATCTACCTACCTACCTATCTGTATCTATCAATCTACCTACCTACCTATCTCTATCTGACAATCTACCTACCTACCTATCTGTATCTATCTATCTACCTACCTACCTATCTGTATCTATCAATCTACCTACCTACCTATCTGTATCTATCTATCTACTTACCTACCTATCTGTATCTATCTACCTACTTACCTACCTATCTCTATCTATCAATCTACCTACCTACCTATCTGTATCTATCTATCTACCTACCTACCTATCTGTATCTTTCTATCTACCTACCTACCTATCTCTATCTATCTACCTACCTACCTATCTCTATCTATCTACCTGCCTACCTATCTCTATCTATCTATCTACCTAACTATCTCTATCTATCAATCTACCTACCTACCTATCTGTATCTATCAATCTACCTACCTACCTATCTCTATCTATCTATCTACCTACCTACCTATCTCTATCTATCAATCTACCTACCTACCTATCTGTATCTATCAATCTACCTACCTACCTATCTCTATCTATCTACCTACATATCTGTATCTATATATCTACCTACCTACCCATCTCTATCTATCTACCTACCTACCTACCTATCTCTATCTATCAATCTACCTACCTACCTATCTCTATCTATCTATCTACCTACCTACCTATCTCTATCTATCAATCTACCTACCTACCTATCTGTATCTATCAATCTACCTACCTACCTATCTCTATCTATCTATCTACCTACCTATCTGTATCTATCAATCTACCTACCTACCTATCTGTATCTATCAATCTACCTACCTACCTATCTCTATCTATCTATCTACCTACCTACCTATCTCTATCTATCAATCTACCTACCTACCTATCTGTATCTATCAATCTACCTACCTACCTATCTCTATCTATCTACCTACATATCTGTATCTATATATCTACCTACCTACCCATCTCTATCTATCTACCTACCTACCTACCTATCTCTATCTATCAATCTACCTACCTACCTATCTCTATCTATCTATCTACCTACCTACCTATCTCTATCTATCAATCTACCTACCTACCTATCTGTATCTATCAATCTACCTACCTACCTATCTCTATCAATCTACCTACCTACCTATCTGTATCTATCTATCTACCTACCCACCTATCTCTATCTATCTATCTACCTACCTACCTATCTGTATCTATCTATCTACCTATCTACCTATCTCTATCTATCTATCTACCTACCTACCTATCTCTATCTATCTATCTACCTACCTACCTATCTCTATCTATCAATCTACCAACCTACCTATCTGTATCTATCTATCTACCTACCTACCTATCTCTATCTATCAATCTACCTACCTTCCTATCTGTATCTATCAATCTACCTACCTACCTATCTCTATCTATCTATCTATCTACCTACCTACCTATCTCTATTTATCTACCTACCTACCTACCTACCTATCTCTATCAATCTACCTACCTACCTATCTCTATCTATCTATCTACCTACCTACCTATCTCTATCTATCTATCTATCTACCTACCTATCTATCTCTATCTATCAATCTACCTACCTACCTATCTGTATCTATCTATCTACCTACCCACCTATCTCTATCTATCTACCTACCTACCTATCTATATCTATCTATCTACCTATCTACCTATCTTTATCTATCTATCTACCTACCTACCTATCTCTATCTATCTATCTACCTACCTACCTATCTCTATCTATCAATCTACCTACCTACCTATCTGTATCTATCTATCTACCTTCCTACCTATCTCTATCTATCAATCTACCTACCTTCCTATCTGTATCTATCAATCTACCTACCTACCTATCTCTATCTATCAATCTACCTACCTACCTATCTGTATCTATCAATCTACCTACCTACCTATCTCTATCTATCTATCTACCTACCTACCTATCTGTATCTATCTATCTACCTACCTACCTATCTGTATCTATCAATCTACCTACCTACCTATCTCTATCTATCTACCTACCTACCTACCTATCTCTATCAATCTACCTACCTATCTCTATCTATCTACCTACCTACCTATCTATCTCTATCTATCAATCTACCTACCTACCTATCTGTATCTATCTATCTACCTACCTACCTATCTGTATCTATCAATCTACCTACCTACCTATCTCTATCTATCTAACTACCTACCTACCTATCTCTATCTATCAATCTACCTACCTACCTATCTCTATCTATCTATCTACCTACCTACATATCTGTATCTATCTACCTACCTACCTACCTATCTGTATCTATCTATCTATCTACCTACCTACCTATGTCTATCTATCTATCTACCTACCTACCTATCTCTATCTATCTATCTACCTACCTACCTATCTGTATCTATCAATCTACCTACCTACCTATCTCTATCTATCTATCTACCTACCTACCCATCTCTATCTATCTACCTACCTACCTACCTATCTCTATCTATCAATCTACCTACCTACCGATCTGTATCTATCTATCTACCTACCTACCTATCTTTATCTATCAATCTACCTACCTACCTATCTGCATCTATCAATCTACCTACCTACCTATCTCTATCTATCTATCTACCTACCTATCTGTATCTATCAATCTACCTACCTACCTATCTGTATCTATCAATCTACCTACCTACCTATCTCTATCTATCTACCTACCTACCTACCTATCTCTATCAATCTACCTACCTACCTATCTGTATCTATCTATCTACCTACCCACCTATCTCTATCTATCTATCTACCTACCTACCTATCTGTATCTATCTATCTACCTATCTACCTATCTCTATCTATCTATCTATCTACCTACCTACCTATCTCTATCTATCTACCTACCTACCTATCTCTATCTATCAATCTACCAACCTACCTATCTGTATCTATCTATCTACCTACCTACCTATCTCTATCTATCAATCTACCTACCTTCCTATCTGTATCTATCTATCTACCTACCTACCTATCTCTATCTATCAATCTACCTACCTTCCTATCTGTATCTATCAATCTACCTACCTACCTATCTCTATCTATCTATCTACCTACCTACCTATCTCTATCTATCAATCTACCTACCTACCTATCTCTATCTATCTATCTACCTACCTACCTATCTCTATCTATCAATCTACCTACCTACCTATCTGTATCTATCTATCTACCTTCCTACCTATCTCTATCTATCAATCTACCTACCTTCCTATCTCTATCTATCAATCTACCTACCTACCTATCTGTATCTATCAATCTACCTACCTACCTATCTCTATCTATCTATCTACCTACCTACCTATCTGTATCTATCTATCTACCTACCTACCTATCTGTATCTATCAATCTACCTACCTACCTATCTCTATCTATCTACCTACCTACCTACCTATCTCTATCAATCTACCTACCTACCTATCTCTATCTATCTACCTACCTACCTACCTATCTCTATCTATCAATCTACCTACCTACCTATCTCTATCAATCTACCTACCTACCTATCTCTATCTATCTATCTATCTACAAACCTACCTATCTGTATCTATCTATCTACCTACCTACCTATCTCTATCTATCAATCTACCTACCTTCCTATCTGTATCTATCAATCTACCTACCTACCTATCTCTATCTATCTATCTACCTACCTATCTGTATCTATCAATCTACCTACCTACCTATCTGTATCTATCAATCTACCTACCTACCTATCTCTATCTATCTACCTACCTACCTACCTATCTCTATCAATCTACCTACCTACCTATCTGTATCTATCTATCTACCTACCCACCTATCTCTATCTATCTATCTACCTACCTACCTATCTGTATCTATCTATCTACCTACCTACCTATCTCTATCTATCAATCTACCTACCTTCCTATCTGTATCTATCAATCTACCTACCTACCTACCTCTATCTATCTATCTACCTACCTACCTATCTCTATTTATCTACCTACCTACCTACCTATCTCTATCTATCAATCTACCTACCTACCTATCTGTATCTATCTATCTACCTACCTACCTATCTGTATCTATCTACCTACCTACCTACCTATCTCTATCTATCTATCTACCTGCCTACCTATCTCTATCTATCTACCTACCTAACTATCTCTATCTATCAATCTACCTACCTACCTATCTGTATCTATCAATCTACCTACCTACCTACCTATCTCTATCTATCTATCTACCTACCTACCTATCTCTATCTATCAATCTACCTACCTACCTATCTGTATCTATCAATCTACCTACCTACCTATCTCTATCTATCTAACTACATATCTGTATCTATATATCTACCTACCTACCCATCTCTATCTATCTACCTACCTACCTACCTATCTCTATCTATCTATCTACCTACCTACCTATCTCTATCTATCTATCTACCTACCTACCTATCTCTATCTATCAATCTACCTACCTACCTATCTGTATCTATCAATCTACCTACCTACCTATCTCTATCTATCTATCTACCTACCTACCTATCTCTATCAATCTACCTACCTACCTATCTCTATCTATCTATCTACCTACCCACCTATCTCTATCTATCAATCTACCTACCTTCCTATCTGTATCTATCAATCTACCTACCTACCTATCTCTATCTATCTATCTACCTACCTACCTATCTCTATTTATCTACCTACCTACCTACCTATCTCTATCAATCTACCTACCTACCTATCTCTATCTATCTACCTACCTACCTACCTATCTCTATCTATCTATCTACCTACCTACCTATCTCTATGTATCAATCTACCAACCTACCTATCTGTATCTATCTATCTACCTACCTACCTATCTCTATCAATCTACCTACCTTCCTATCTCTATCTATCTACCTACCTACCTACCTATCTCTATCTATCAATCTACCTACCTACCTATCTCTATCTATCTATCTACCTACCTACCTATCTTTATCTATCAATCTACCTACCTACCTATCTGTATCTATCAATCTACCTACCTACCTATCTCTATATCTACCTACCTATCTGTATCTATCAATCTACCTACCTACCTATCTGTATCTATCAATCTACCTACCTACCTATCTCTATCTATCTACCTACCTACCTACCTATCTCTATCAATCTACCTACGTACCCATCTGTATCTATCTATCTACCTACCCACCTATCTCTATCTATCTATCTACCTACCTACCTATCTGTATCTATCTATCTACCTACCTACCTATCTCTATCTATCTATCTACCTACTACCTATCTCTATTTATCTACCTACCTACCTACCTATCTCTATCAATCTACCTACCTACCTATCTCTATCTATCTATCTACCTACCTACCTATCTCTATCTATCTATCTACCTACCCACCTATCTCTATCTATCTATCTACCTACCTACCTATCTATATCTATCTATCTACCTATCTACCTATCTTTATCTATCTATCTACCTACCTACCTATCTCTATCTATCTATCTACCTACCTACCTATCTCTATCTATCAATCTACCTACCTACCTATCTGTATCTATCTATCTACCTACCTACCTATCTTTATCTATCAATCTACCTACCTACCTATCTCTATCTATCTATCTACCTACCTATCTGTATCTATCAATCTACCTACCTACCTATCTGTATCTATCAATCTACCTACCTACCTATCTCTATCTATCTACCTACCTACCTACCTATCTCTATCAATCTACCTACCTACCTATCTGTATCTATCTATCTACCTACCCACCTATCTCTATCTATCTATCTACCTACCTACCTATCTGTATCTATCTATCTACCTATCTACCTATCTCTATCTATCTATCTACCTACCTACCTATCTCTATCTATCTATCTACCTACCTACCTATCTCTATCTATCAATCTACCAACCTACCTATCTGTATCTATCTATCTACCTACCTACCTATCTCTATCTATCTACCTACCTTCCTATCTGTATCTATCAATCTACCTACCTACCTATCTCTATCTATCTATCTACCTACCTACCTATCTCTATTTATCTACCTACCTACCTACCTATCTCTATCAATCTACCTACCTACCTATCTCTATCTATCTATCTACCTACCTACCTATCTCTATCTATCAATCTACCTACCTACCTATCTCTATCTATCTATCTACCTACCTACCTATCTCTATCTATCAATCTACCTACCTACCTATCTCTATCTATCTACCTACCTACATATCTGTATCTATCTACCTACCTACCTACCTATCTGTATCTATCTATCTATCTACCTACCTACCTATGTCTATCTATCTATCTACCTACCTACCTATCTCTATCTATCTATCTACCTACCTACCTATCTGTATCTATCAATCTACCTACCTACCTATCTCTAGCTATCTATCTACCTACCTACCCATCTCTATCTATCTACCTACCTACCTACCTATCTCTATCTATCAATCTACCTACCTACCTATCTCTATCTATCTATCTACCTACCTACCTATCTTTATCTATCAATCTACCTACCTACCTATCTGTATCAATCTACCTACCTACCTATCTCTATCTATCTATCTACCTACCTATCTGTATCTATCAATCTACCTACCTACCTATCTGTATCTATCAATCTACCTACCTACCTATCTCTATCTATCTACCTACCTACCTACCTATCTCTATCAATCTACCTACCTACCTATCTGTATCTATCTATCTACCTACCCACCTATCTCTATCTATCTATCTACCTACCTACCTATCTGTATCTATCTATCTACCTACCTACCTATCTCTATCTATCAATCTACCTACCTTCCTATCTGTATCTATCAATCTACCTACCTACCTATCTCTATCTATCTATCTACCTACCTACCTATCTCTATTTATCTACCTACCTACCTACCTATCTCTATCAATCTACCTACCTACCTATCTCTATCTATCTATCTACCTACCTACCTATCTCTATCTATCTATCTACCTATCTACCTATCTCTATCTATCAATCTACCTACCTACCTATCTCTATCTATCAATCTACCTACCTTCCTATCTGTATCTATCAATCTACCTACCTACCTATCTCTATCTATCTATCTACCTACCTACCTATCTCTATTTATCTACCTACCTACCTACCTATCTCTATCAATCTACCTACCTACCTATCTCTATCTATCTATCTACCTACCTACCTATCTCTATCTATCTATCTACCTACCTATCTATCTCTATCTATCAATCTACCTACCTACCTATCTGTATCTATCAATCTACCTACCTACCTATCTCTATATCTACCTACCTATCTGTATCTATCAATCTACCTACCTACCTATCTGTATCTATCAATCTACCTACCTACCTATCTCTATCTATCTACCTACCTACCTACCTATCTCTATCAATCTACCTACGTACCCATCTGTATCTATCTATCTACCTACCCACCTATCTCTATCTATCTATCTACCAACCTACCTATCTGTATCTATCTATCTACCTACCTACCTATCTCTATCTATCTATCTACCTACTACCTATCTCTATTTATCTACCTACCTACCTACCTATCTCTATCAATCTACCTACCTACCTATCTCTATCTATCTATCTACCTACCTACCTATCTCTATCTATCTATCTACTTACCCACCTATCTCTATCTATCTATCTACCTACCTACCTATCTATATCTATCTATCTACCTATCTACCTATCTTTATCTATCTATCTACCTACCTACCTATCTCTATCTATCTATCTACCTACCTACCTATCTCTATCTATCAATCTACCTACCTACCTATCTGTATCTATCTATCTACCTACCTACCTATCTTTATCTATCAATCTACCTACCTACCTATCTCTATCTATCTATCTACCTACCTATCTGTATCTATCAATCTACCTACCTACCTATCTGTATCTATCAATCTACCTACCTACCTATCTCTATCTATCTACCTACCTACCTACCTATCTCTATCAATCTACCTACCTACCTATCTGTATCTATCTATCTACCTACCCACCTATCTCTATCTATCTATCTACCTACCTACCTATCTGTATCTATCTATCTACCTATCTACCTATCTCTATCTATCTATCTACCTACCTACCTATCTCTATCTATCTATCTACCTACCTACCTATCTCTATCTATCAATCTACCAACCTACCTATCTGTATCTATCTATCTACCTACCTACCTATCTCTATCTATCAATCTACCTACCTTCCTATCTGTATCTATCAATCTACCTACCTACCTATCTCTATCTATCTATCTACCTACCTACCTATCTCTATTTATCTACCTACCTACCTACCTATCTCTATCAATCTACCTACCTACCTATCTCTATCTATCTATCTACCTACCTACCTATCTCTATCTATCTATCTATCTACCTATCTACCTATCTCTATCTATCAATCTACCTACCTACCTATCTCTATCTATCAATCTACCTACCTTCCTATCTGTATCTATCAATCTACCTACCTACCTATCTCTATCTATCTATCTACCTACCTACCTATCTCTATTTATCTACCTACCTACCTACCTATCTCTATCAATCTACCTACCTACCTATCTCTATCTATCTATCTACCTACCTACCTATCTCTATCTATCTATCTACCTACCTATCTATCTCTATCTATCAATCTACCTACCTACCTATCTGTATCTATCAATCTACCTACCTACCTATCTCTATATCTACCTACCTATCTGTATCTATCAATCTACCTACCTACCTATCTGTATCTATCAATCTACCTACCTACCTATCTCTATCTATCTACCTACCTACCTACCTATCTCTATCAATCTACCTACGTACCCATCTGTATCTATCTATCTACCTACCCACCTATCTCTATCTATCTATCTACCAACCTACCTATCTGTATCTATCTATCTACCTACCTACCTATCTCTATCTATCTATCTACCTACTACCTATCTCTATTTATCTACCTACCTACCTACCTATCTCTATCAATCTACCTACCTACCTATCTCTATCTATCTATCTACCTACCTACCTATCTCTATCTATCTATCTACTTACCCACCTATCTCTATCTATCTATCTACCTACCTACCTATCTATATCTATCTATCTACCTATCTACCTATCTTTATCTATCTATCTACCTACCTACCTATCTCTATCTATCTATCTACCTACCTACCTACCTATCTCTATCTATCAATCTACCTACCTACCTATCTGTATCTATCTATCTACCTACCTACCTATCTTTATCTATCAATCTACCTACCTACCTATCTCTATCTATCTATCTACCTACCTATCTGTATCTATCAATCTACCTACCTACCTATCTGTATCTATCAATCTACCTACCTACCTATCTCTATCTATCTACCTACCTACCTACCTATCTCTATCAATCTACCTACCTACCTATCTGTATCTATCTATCTACCTACCCACCTATCTCTATCTATCTATCTACCTACCTACCTATCTGTATCTATCTATCTACCTATCTACCTATCTCTATCTATCTATCTACCTACCTACCTATCTCTATCTATCTATCTACCTACCTACCTATCTCTATCTATCAATCTACCAACCTACCTATCTGTATCTATCTATCTACCTACCTACCTATCTCTATCTATCAATCTACCTACCTTCCTATCTGTATCTATCAATCTACCTACCTACCTATCTCTATCTATCTATCTACCTACCTACCTATCTCTATTTATCTACCTACCTACCTACCTATCTCTATCAATCTACCTACCTACCTATCTCTATCTATCTATCTACCTACCTACCTATCTCTATCTATCAATCTACCTACCTACCTATCTCTATCTATCTACCTACCTACATATCTGTATCTATCTACCTACCTACCTACCTATCTGTATCTATCTATCTATCTACCTACCTACCTATGTCTATCTATCTATCTACCTACCTACCTATCTCTATCTATCTATCTACCTACCTACCTATCTGTATCTATCAATCTACCTACCTACCTATCTCTAGCTATCTATCTACCTACCTACCCATCTCTATCTATCTACCTACCTACCTACCTATCTCTATCTATCAATCTACCTACCTACCTATCTCTATCTATCTATCTACCTACCTACCTATCTTTATCTATCAATCTACCTACCTACCTATCTGTATCAATCTACCTACCTACCTATCTCTATCTATCTATCTACCTACCTATCTGTATCTATCAATCTACCTACCTACCTATCTGTATCTATCAATCTACCTACCTACCTATCTCTATCTATCTACCTACCTACCTACCTATCTCTATCATTCTACCTACCTACCTATCTGTATCTATTTATCTACCTACCCACCTATCTCTATCTATCTATCTACCTACCTACCTATCTGTATCTATCTATCTACCTACCTACCTATCTCTATCTATCAATCTACCTACCTTCCTATCTGTATCTATCAATCTACCTACCTACCTATCTCTATCTATCTATCTACCTACCTACCTATCTCTATTTATCTACCTACCTACCTACCTATCTCTATCAATCTACCTACCTACCTATCTCTATCTATCTATCTACCTACCTACCTATCTCTATCTATCTATCTACCTATCTACCTATCTCTATCTATCAATCTACCTACCTACCTATCTCTATCTATCAATCTACCTACCTTCCTATCTGTATCTATCAATCTACCTACCTACCTATCTCTATCTATCTATCTACCTACCTACCTATCTCTATTTATCTACCTACCTACCTACCTATCTCTATCAATCTACCTACCTACCTATCTCTATCTATCTATCTACCTACCTACCTATCTCTATCTATCTATCTACCTACCTATCTATCTCTATCTATCAATCTACCTACCTACCTATCTGTATCTATCTATCTACCTACCCACCTATCTCTATCTATCTATCTACCTACCTACCTATCTATATCTATCTATCTACCTATCTACCTATCTTTATCTATCTATCTACCTACCTACCTATCTCTATCTATCTATCTACCTACCTACCTATCTCTATCTATCAATCTACCTACCTTCCTATCTGTATCTATCAATCTACCTACCTTCCTATCTGTATCTATCAATCTACCTACCTACCTATCTCTATCTATCAATCTACCTACCTACCTATCTGTATCTATCAATCTACCTACCTACCTATCTCTATCTATCTATCTACCTACCTACCTATCTCTATCTATCTATCTACCTACCTACCTATCTGTATCTATCTATCTACCTACCTACCTATCTGTATCTATCTATCTACCTACCTACCTATCTCTATCTATCTATCTACCTACTACCTATCTCTATTTATCTACCTACCTACCTACCTATCTCTATCAATCTACCTACCTAACTATCTCTATCTATCTATCTACCTACCTACCTATCTCTATCTATCTATCTACCTACCTACCTATCTATCTATCTATCTACCTACCTACCTATCTCTATCTATCAATCTACCTACCTACCTATCTGTATCTATCAATCTACCTACCTACCTATCTCTATCTATCTACCTACATATCTGTATCTATATATCTACCTACCTACCCATCTCTATCTATCTACCTACCTACCTACCTATCTCCATCTATCTATCTACCTACCTACCTATCTCTATCTATCTATCTACCTACCTACCTATCTCTATCTATCAATCTACCTACCTACCTATCTGTATCTATCAATCTACCTACCTACCTATCTCTATCTATCTATCTACCTACCTATCTGTATCTATCAATCTACCTACCTACCTATCTGTATCTATCAATCTACCTACCTACCTATCTCTATCTATCTATCTACCTACCTACCTACCTATCTCTATCAATCTACCTACCTACCTATCTGTATCTATCTATCTACCTACCCACCTATCTCTATCTATCTATCTACCTACCTACCTATCTGTATCTATCTATCTACCTATCTCTATCTATCTATCTACCTACCTACCTATCTCTATCTATCTATCTACCTACCTACCTATCTCTATCTATCAATCTACCAACCTACCTATCTGTATCTATCTATCTACCTACCTACTTATCTCTATCTATCAATCTACCTACCTTCCTATCTGTATCTATCAATCTACCTACCTACCTATCTCTATCTATCTATCTACCTACCTACCTATCTCTATTTATCTACCTACCTACCTACCTATCTCTATCAATCTACCTACCTACCTATCTCTATCTATCTATCTACCTACCTACCTATCTGTATCTATCTATCTACCTATCTACCTATCTCTATCTATCTATCTACCTACCTACCTATCTCTATCTATCTATCTACCTACCTACCTATCTCTATCTATCAATCTACCAACCTACCTATCTGTATCTATCTATCTACCTACCTACCTATCTCTATCTATCAATCTACCTACCTTCCTATCTGTATCTATCAATCTACCTACCTACCTATCTCTATCTATCTATCTACCTACCTACCTATCTCTATTTATCTACCTACCTACCTATCTCTATCAATCTACCTACCTACCTATCTCTATCTATCTATCTACCTACCTACCTATCTCTATCTATCAATCTACCTACCTACCTATCTCTATCTATCTACCTACCTACATATCTGTATCTATCTACCTACCTACCTACCTATCTGTATCTATCTATCTATCTACCTACCTACCTATGTCTATCTATCTATCTACCTACCTACCTATCTCTATCTATCTATCTACCTACCTACCTATCTGTATCTATCAATCTACCTACCTACCTATCTCTAGCTATCTATCTACCTACCTACCCATCTCTATCTATCTACCTACCTACCTACCTATCTCTATCAATCTACCTACCTACCTATCTCTATCTATCTATCTACCTACCTACCTATCTTTATCTATCAATCTACCTACCTACCTATCTGTATCAATCTACCTACCTACCTATCTCTATCTATCTATCTACCTACCTATCTGTATCTATCAATCTACCTACCTACCTATCTGTATCTATCAATCTACCTACCTACCTATCTCTATCTATCTACCTACCTACCTACCTATCTCTATCAATCTACCTACCTACCTATCTGTATCTATCTATCTACCTACCCACCTATCTCTATCTATCTATCTACCTACCTACCTATCTGTATCTATCTATCTACCTACCTACCTATCTCTATCTATCAATCTACCTACCTTCCTATCTGTATCTATCAATCTACCTACCTACCTATCTCTATCTATCTATCTACCTACCTACCTATCTCTATTTATCTACCTACCTACCTACCTATCTCTATCAATCTACCTACCTACCTATCTCTATCTATCTATCTACCTACCTACCTATCTCTATCTATCTATCTACCTATCTACCTATCTCTATCTATCAATCTACCTACCTACCTATCTGTATCTATCTATCTACCTACCTACATATCTGTATCTATATATCTACCTACCTACCTATCTCTATCTATCAATCTACCTACCTACCTATCTGTATCTATCTATCTACCTCCCTACCTATCTGTATCTATCTACCTACCTACCTACCTATCTCTATCTATCAATCTACCTACCTACCTATCTGTATCTATCTATCTACCTACCTACCTATCTGTATCTATCTATCTACCTACCTACCTATCTGTATCTATCTATCTACCTACCTACCTATCTCTATCTATCTATCTACCTGCCTACCTATCTCTATCTATCTACCTACCTAACTATCTCTATCTATCAATCTACCTACCTACCTATCTGTATCTATCAATCTACCTACCTACCTATCTGTATCTATCTATCTACCTACCTACCTATCTCTATCTATCAATCTACCTACCTACCTATCTGTATCTATCAATCTACCTACCTACCTATCTCTATCTATCTACCTACATATCTGTATCCATATATCTACCTACCTACCCATCTCTATCTATCTACCTACCTACCTACCTATCTCCATCTATCTATCTACCTACCTACCTATCTCTATCTATCTATCTACCTACCTACCTATCTCTATCTATCAATCTACCTACCTACCTATCTGTATCTATCAATCTACCTACCTACCTATCTCTATCTATCTATCTACCTACCTATCTGTATCTATCAATCTACCTACCTACCTATCTGTATCTATCAATCTACCTACCTACCTATCTCTATCTATCTATCTACCTACCTACCTACCTATCTCTATCAATCTACCTACCTACCTATCTGTATCTATCTATCTACCTACCCACCTATCTCTATCTATCTATCTACCTACCTACCTATCTGTATCTATCTATCTACCTATCTCTATCTATCTATCTACCTACCTACCTATCTCTATCTATCTATCTACCTACCTACCTATCTCTATCTATCAATCTACCAACCTACCTATCTGTATCTATCTATCTACCTACCTACTTATCTCTATCTATCAATCTACCTACCTTCCTATCTGTATCTATCAATCTACCTACCTACCTATCTCTATCTATCTATCTACCTACCTACCTATCTCTATTTATCTACCTACCTACCTACCTATCTCTATCAATCTACCTACCTACCTATCTCTATCTATCTATCTACCTACCTACCTACCTATCTCTATCTATCTATCTACCTACCTACCTATCTCTATCTATCAATCTACCAACCTACCTCTCTGTATCTATCTATCTACCTACCTACCTATCTCTATCTATCAATCTACCTACCTTCCTATCTGTATCTATCAATCTACCTACCTACCTATCTCTATCTATCTATCTACCTACCTACCTATCTCTATTTATCTACCTACCTACCTACCTATCTCTATCAATCTACCTACCTACCTATCTCTATCTATCTATCTACCTACCTACCTATCTCTATCTATCTATCTACCTACCTACCTATCTCTATCTATCAATCTACCAACCTACCTATCTGTATCTATCTATCTACCTACCTACCTATCTCTATCTATCAATCTACCTACCTTCCTATCTGTATCTATCAATCTACCTACCTACCTATCTCTATCTATCTATCTACCTACCTACCTATCTCTATTTATCTACCTACCTACCTACCTATCTCTATCAATCTACCTACCTACCTATCTCTATCTATCTATCTACCTACCTACCTATCTCTATCTATCAATCTACCTACCTACCTATCTCTATCTATCTACCTACCTACATATCTGTATCTATCTACCTACCTACCTACCTATCTGTATCTATCTATCTATCTACCTACCTACCTATGTCTATCTATCTATCTACCTACCTACCTATCTCTATCTATCTAACTACCTACCTACCTATCTGTATCTATCAATCTACCTACCTACCTATCTCTAGCTATCTATCTACCTACCTACCCCTCTCTATCTATCTACCTACCTACCTACCTATCTCTATCTATCAATCTACCTACCTACCTATCTCTATCTATCTATCTACCTACCTACCTATCTTTATCTATCAATCTACCTACCTACCTATCTGTATCTATCAATCTACCTACCTACCTATCTCTATCTATCTATCTACCTACCTATCTGTATCTATCAATCTACCTACCTACCTATCTGTATCTATCAATCTACCTACCTACCTATCTCTATCTATCTACCTACCTACCTACCTATCTCTATCAATCTACCTACCTACCTATCTGTATCTATCTATCTACCTACCCACCTATCTCTATCTATCTATCTACCTACCTACCTATCTGTATCTATCTATCTACCTATCTCTATCTATCTATCTACCTACCTACCTATCTCTATCTATCTATCTACCTACCTACCTATCTCTATCTATCAATCTACCAACCTACCTATCTGTATCTATCTATCTACCTACCTACTTATCTCTATCTATCAATCTACCTACCTTCCTATCTGTATCTATCAATCTACCTACCTACCTATCTCTATCTATCTATCTACCTACCTACCTATCTCTATTTATCTACCTACCTACCTACCTATCTCTATCAATCTACCTACCTACCTATCTCTATCTATCTATCTACCTACCTACCTACCTATCTCTATCTATCTATCTACCTACCTACCTATCTCTATCTATCAATCTACCAACCTACCTATCTGTATCTATCTATCTACCTACCTACCTATCTCTATCTATCAATCTACCTACCTTCCTATCTGTATCTATCAATCTACCTACCTACCTATCTCTATCTATCTATCTACCTACCTACCTATCTCTATTTATCTACCTACCTACCTACCTATCTCTATCAATCTACCTACCTACCTATCTCTATCTATCTATCTACCTACCTACCTATCTCTATCTATCTATCTACCTACCTACCTATCTCTATCTATCAATCTACCAACCTACCTATCTGTATCTATCTATCTACCTACCTACCTATCTCTATCTATCAATCTACCTACCTTCCTATCTGTATCTATCAATCTACCTACCTACCTATCTCTATCTATCTATCTACCTACCTACCTATCTCTATTTATCTACCTACCTACCTACCTATCTCTATCAATCTACCTACCTACCTATCTCTATCTATCTATCTACCTACCTACCTATCTCTATCTATCAATCTACCTACCTACCTATCTCTATCTATCTACCTACCTACATATCTGTATCTATCTACCTACCTACCTAACTATCTGTATCTATCTATCTATCTACCTACCTACCTATGTCTATCTATCTATCTACCTACCTACCTATCTCTATCTATCTAACTACCTACCTACCTATCTGTATCTATCAATCTACCTACCTACCTATCTCTAGCTATCTATCTACCTACCTACCCCTCTCTATCTATCTACCTACCTACCTACCTATCTCTATCTATCAATCTACCTACCTACCTATCTCTATCTATCTATCTACCTACCTACCTATCTTTATCTATCAATCTACCTACCTACCTATCTGTATCTATCAATCTACCTACCTACCTATCTCTATCTATCTATCTACCTACCTATCTGTATCTATCAATCTACCTACCTACCTATCTGTATCTATCAATCTACCTACCTACCTATCTCTATCTATCTACCTACCTACCTACCTATCTCTATCAATCTACCTACCTACCTATCTGTATCTATCTATCTACCTACCCACCTATCTCTATCTATCTATCTACCTACCTACCTATCTGTATCTATCTATCTACCTACCTACCTATCTCTATCTATCAATCTACCTACCTTCCTATCTGTATCTATCAATCTACCTACCTACCTATCTCTATCTATCTATCTACCTACCTACCTATCTCTATTTATCTACCTACCTACCTACCTATCTCTATCAATCTACCTACCTACCTATCTCTATCTATCTATCTACCTACCTACCTATCTCTATCTATCTATCTACCTATCTACCTATCTCTATCTATCAATCTACCTACCTACCTGTAAGGACCCACCCCACTTTGCATCTTAAGAAGACAGAACTCTTGGAATAATTCTTCCAACAGGAATCCTTTATTAAGAGAAAATGGTTGCAGGCATGCTAGACAGGACTTGGGGTTCAAGCTCTCCCATTCAAGGTTTTAAGGGGTTCCCCAGTAGTCCCACCCAATCAACCCCCCTTCCAGTGATAGTTTCAAGTATCACAATTCCATCCCCTTTCTTCTTCCGTCTGGATGGAGACTTCAGATAACTACATGAAAGGCAATTACTCTTCTTTGATATGCTAACGCTTAGAGGCCACAATAAACACACATTCAGTTCTTTGAAGTGTGCTGAAGGAAGTGAGGGCCATAAAGCCCCTTTGCTCTCCCCCTTTTCTCCCTCTTATGGCAGAATCCAGAGAAGGCAGAATTGGGAGTTTCTATGTTTGATAATTAAAGATGAAATATAATTGGATTCTGACATCCGGCCCCTCTTAACAATAAGAGAGATCCACCTGAAAGAAAACACAAGTAAAAAATTTAGTTAGGCTTGTTAGGATACTCTGTGTGAAACTTCTTCAATAGCTTCGGGGCTCTGACGTGACGTTTATGGACCCACTCATTTTGTGAGGCAGGGAGGTGTTTCCAGGCAACTAGGTACTGAGTTGTTCCATGATATCTCCTAGAGTCAAGGATCTCTTTTATTTCGAAGTGTTGTTCCCCCTCCACCATGATTGGAGGTGGTGGGGGGGGGATTTTTGGCCGTAGAGGTGACTGATGCTCTCTTTTCAGCAAGCTGCAATGAAAAATTGGGTGTATTTGCCTGAGGTTTTTGGGTAATTCTAATTCTACTGTTACTGGATTTATGATCCTTTTAATTGGAAAAGGTCCTATATATTTTGGTCCAAGTTTTTTACAGGGCTGTAGGGACTTTAGGTATTTTGTAGATAAGTACACCATTTCTCCTATAATGAATGGTGTAGGCTCAACCCTTTTTTTATCGGCTTGTGCTTTGTATGCCCGCCTAGCTTCATCTAGTGATTTTCTGACTATTGGCCAGGTGTTTTGTAGGTTTTCCATCCATTCTTTCAGTGAAGGGATCGTTGGTTCTTTTGGGGTTAACTCTGGCATAGGGTTGAAACTTTGGCCGTTGGCTATTTGAAAAGGAGTGTAGCCTGTGCTGGAGTGGACTGCATTATTGTAGGCAACTTCTGCAAAAGGAAGTAAGTCCGTCCAATCACTCTGTTGGAAATTTAAAAAACATCTCAAATATTGCTCAAGTACCGACTGGCAGCGTTCCGCTTGTCCATCTCCTTGAGGGTGGTGGCTAGATGTCAATCCCTGAGTGGTCCCTAAGAGGGATAAAAATTCCTTCCAAAATGCAGACGTAAATTGCACTCCCCTATCAGAGATGATGCGTTGGGGTGCCCCGTGCAATCTGTAAATGTGCTGGATGAAAAGTTTTGCTAAGGCCTTTGCAGTGGGAATTTTTTGGCAAGGGATAAAGTGCACCTGTTTGGAAAATAGGTCCGTGACTGTCCAGATAACAGTATTCCCATTGCTTTCAGGCAATTCCACTATAAAATCCATGGCTATTTCCCTCCAGGGGGCTGAGGGACTTGCCACTGGTTGTAACAGCCCTGGCGATTTCCCTTGCAACCTCTTTGCTGATGCACAGGTTGGGCAGCTGGCAACATAACTTTCTATGTCCTTTTTTATTGATGGCCACCAAAATTGCCGTTTAATTAAGTGTAAAGTTTTTACAAATCCAAAATGCCCTGCTGATTTTGTGTCATGGCAAAGTTGCATGAAAGTTAGTCTTTGAGTTGTTGGTATATATAACTTTTCCCCTACCCAAGGCAATCCGTCTCTCATTGTGCACACATGCTTGTTTTTCTGGAACCAATCATCTGTTTCCAAACTTTTTCTGAATTCAATCCCAGTTTGGCTGTCCAGTTGTGGTTTTATTTTGGCTTGGGTTCTTGTGGTTACTGGCGCTGCCAGTTGTGACTCTGCCATTATTGGTCTAGAGTCTGTGGTTCGTGCGCTGTTATATTGGGGCATGCGAGATAGTGCATCTGCCAGGAAGTTCTTTCTTCCTGGTAAATGTTTGAGCTTAAATTGGAATTGGTGAAAATGCTGGGACCAGCGGGCTTGTTTGGGATTGAGTTTCCTGGAAGTTTTCAGGGCTTCTAAATTTTTGTGATCAGTCCATACCTGGAAGGGGATTTTGTTGCCTTCCAGGAACTGTCGCCACGTGAGTAATGCCCAACGTATCCCATAAGCCTCCTTCTCCCATACGGGCCAGCGCTGTTCTGTTTCCGTGAGTTTCTTAGATGTATATGCACAGGGTTGCAATACTGCATCATCATTTTCTTGTAATAGCACAGCCCCCACTGCCACATCACTTGCATCTGCCTGTATTATGAAGGGTTTGTCCATGTCTGGGTGCCTTAGTACTGGTTCGGCAGAAAAAAGTCTCTTTAGTCTCTCAAACGCTGCTTGGCACTCCATTGTCCATGTTAGTGGCTGGCTAGGTTTTACTGAGGGTGTTCCCTTCGTTTTTAGTAAGTTAGTGAGGGGCAAGGCTATCTGTGCAAATGAGGGGATGAATTGGCGGTAAAAATTTGCAAAGCCCAGGAAACTTTGTAGTTGCTTTCTTGTGCGGGGTGGTGCCCATTCTAATACTGCTCTGACCTTCTCTGGGTCCATTTCAATGCCCTGTGGGGATATGCGATAGCCTAGGTAGTCTATCCTTTCCTGGTGGAATTCGCATTTTGAGAGTTTGGCATATAGGTGAGCGGCTCGCAGCTTCTTTAAAACTGCTCTGACAAGTTTGACGTGTTCTTCTTTTGTTTCGGTAAAGATAAGAATGTCGTCCAAGTAAACAAGGACCCCCTTGAACAGGTGTTCCCTTAGAACGTCATTGATTAGTTGCATAAAGACTGCAGGGCCCCCTTGTAATCCAAATGGCAAGACTTTGAATTGATAGCACCCCATGGGGCAGTTAAATGCAGTCTTCCATTCGTCCCCTTCCTTGATTCTCACTCGATAGTAAGCTTCCCTTAAGTCTAGTTTAGAAAAAATTTTCCCTTTCGATAGGTGTGACAGCATGTCTTTCATGAGGGGCAGCGGGTATAGGTTGCTTTCACTGATTGTATTCAGGGCCCTATAATCCACGCATAAACGTAAAGAGCCATCCTTCTTCTCTCTAAAAAGGACCGGGGCAGCCACTTTAGGCTTGGCTGGCTCAATGAAACCTCTCTCCAGGTTTTTTTTTATAAATCTTTCCATTTCCTCCTTCTCCTTTGGGCTCATGGAGTATAATCTGGGCTTCGGGAGTTTTGCCCCAGGCTTGAATTCAATGGTACAGTCTGTGGGTCGGTGGGGGGGAAGCTCATTCGCCCTCTCCTCACTGAAGACTTCAGCAAGGTCCCTATATTCCTCTGGTATTTCTGTTAATCTTTTTTCCTCTCCTATGGATGCTTTTTCTATTCTTGATTCTGGTAGCCTCCCTTGGGGTTTTAAGTCCATAGGGTCCCCCTTCGGGAATTTGATTTCTGTCGTCCTCCAATTTACCCAGGGGTTCCATTTTTTCAACCATTCCATCCCTAGAATCATTGGGCATTCCATACCTGGGGTCACCACAAACGTTAAGTCCTCTTCATGGTTGCCCAGGGAGAGATGTATTGGCAAAGTGGCTAGGGTAGCTGGCACCCCCCCTGCTATGGATCCATCTAGCTGGCCAAATGAGATTGGTTGTTCCAGTCTCCTGGATGGGATGCCCAGATTCCCCACTAGTGTTGGGCTAATGAGGCAGCGGGTACAGCCAGAGTCTATTAAGGCTTTCACCTTCACAGCTTCGGGCATGGGGGGGATTAATATAGTCACTGTTTTGAAGATGGGTGTGATGCATCCACTTACCAGGGGTTCGCCCTCCGAGCTGTCATCTGAGGCATCCACCGGCCCTGTGGTGTAGGCTGGAGTCCTTTCCCCTTGGTGAGCAGAGGTGGGGGTTTCTGCAATTTCCATCATTCTCATGGCCGTTTCTTTTGGCTTAGCTGAATACTTTCCGGGTTTGTTGATTGGGGATCTGTCTGGGTTGTGCTGGGGGGCCTTTGAGCGGCATTCTACAGCTCGATGCCCTTCTCTTCCGCACTTGAAACATCTCCCTGCCTCACAAAATGAGTGGGTCCATAAACGTCACGTCAGAGCCCCGAAGCTATTGAAGAAGTTTCACACAGAGTATCCTAACAAGCCTAACTAAATTTTTTACTTGTGTTTTCTTTCAGGTGGATCTCTCTTATTGTTAAGAGGGGCCGGATGTCAGAATCCAATTATATTTCATCTTTAATTATCAAACATAGAAACTCCCAATTCTGCCTTCTCTGGATTCTGCCATAAGAGGGAGAAAAGGGGGAGAGCAAAGGGGCTTTATGGCCCTCACTTCCTTCAGCACACTTCAAAGAACTGAATGTGTGTTTATTGTGGCCTCTAAGCGTTAGCATATCAAAGAAGAGTAATTGCCTTTCATGTAGTTATCTGAAGTCTCCATCCAGACGGAAGAAGAAAGGGGATGGAATTGTGATACTTGAAACTATCACTGGAAGGGGGGTTGATTGGGTGGGACTACTGGGGAACCCCTTAAAACCTTGAATGGGAGAGCTTGAACCCCAAGTCCTGTCTAGCATGCCTGCAACCATTTTCTCTGACATTCTGACACTACCTATCTGTATCTATCTATCTACCTACCTACATATCTGTATCTATATATCTACCTACCTACCTATCTCTATCTATCAATCTACCTACCTACCTATCTGTATCTATCTATCTACCTACCTACCTATCTGTATCTATCTACCTACCTACCTACCTATCTCTATCTATCAATCTACCTACCTACCTATCTGTATCTATCTATCTACCTACCTACCTATCTGTATCTATCTATCTACCTACCTACCTATCTGTATCTATCTATCTACCTACCTACCTATCTCTATCTATCTATCTACCTGCCTACCTATCTCTATCTATCTACCTACCTACCTATCTCTATCTATCTACCTACCTACCTACCTATCTCCATCTATCTATCTACCTACCTACCTATCTCTATCTATCTACCTACCTACCTATCTCTATCTATCAATCTACCTACCTACCTATCTGTATCTATCAATCTACCTACCTACCTATCTCTATCTATCTATCTACCTACCTATCTGTATCTATCAATCTACCTACCTACCTATCTGTATCTATCAATCTACCTACCTACCTATCTCTATCTATCTATCTACCTACCTACCTACCTATCTCTATCAATCTACCTACCTACCTATCTGTATCTATCTATCTACCTACCCACCTATCTCTATCTATCTATCTACCTACCTACCTATCTGTATCTATCTATCTACCTATCTCTATCTATCTATCTACCTACCTACCTATCTCTATCTATCTATCTATCTACCTACCTACCTATCTCTATCTATCAATCTACCAACCTACCTATCTGTATCTATCTATCTACCTACCTACTTATCTCTATCTATCAATCTACCTACCTTCCTATCTGTATCTATCAATCTACCTACCTACCTATCTCTATCTATCTATCTACCTACCTACCTATCTCTATTTATCTACCTACCTACCTACCTATCTCTATCAATCTACCTACCTACCTATCTCTATCTATCTATCTACCTACCTACCTATCTGTATCTATCTATCTACCTATCTACCTATCTCTATCTATCTATCTACCTACCTACCTATCTCTATCTATCTATCTACCTACCTACCTATCTCTATCTATCAATCTACCAACCTACCTATCTGTATCTATCTATCTACCTACCTACCTATCTCTATCTATCAATCTACCTACCTTCCTATCTGTATCTATCAATCTACCTACCTACCTATCTCTATCTATCTATCTACCTACCTACCTATCTCTATTTATCTACCTACCTACCTACCTATCTCTATCAATCTACCTACCTACCTATCTCTATCTATCTACCTACCTACCTACCTATCTCTATCTATCAATCTACCTACCTACCTATCTCTACCTATCTACCTACCTACATATCTGTATCTATCTACCTACCTACCTACCTATCTGTATCTATCTATCTATCTACCTACCTAGCTATGTCTATCTATCTATCTACCTACCTACCTATCTCTATCTATCTATCTACCTACCTACCTATCTGTATCTATCAATCTACCTACCTACCTATCTCTAGCTATCTATCTACCTACCTACCCATCTCTATCTATCTACCTACCTACCTACCTATCTCTATCTATCAATCTACCTACCTACCTATCTCTATCTATCTATCTACCTACCTACCTATCTTTATCTATCAATCTACCTACCTACCTATCTGTATCAATCTACCTACCTACCTATCTCTATCTATCTATCTACCTACCTATCTGTATCTATCAATCTACCTACCTACCTATCTGTATCTATCAATCTACCTACCTACCTATCTCTATCTATCTACCTACCTACCTACCTATCTCTATCAATCTACCTACCTACCTATCTGTATCTATCTATCTACCTACCCACCTATCTCTATCTATCTATCTACCTACCTACCTATCTGTATCTATCTATCTACCTACCTACCTATCTCTATCTATCAATCTACCTACCTTCCTATCTGTATCTATCAATCTACCTACCTACCTATCTCTATCTATCTATCTACCTACCTACCTATCTCTATTTATCTACCTACCTACCTACCTATCTCTATCAATCTACCTACCTACCTATCTCTATCTATCTATCTACCTACCTACCTATCTCTATCTATCTATCTACCTATCTACCTATCTCTATCTATCAATCTACCTACCTACCTATCTGTATCTATCTATCTACCTACCTACATATCTGTATCTATATATCTACCTACCTACCTATCTCTATCTATCAATCTACCTACCTACCTATCTGTATCTATCTATCTACCTCCCTACCTATCTGTATCTATCTACCTACCTACCTACCTATCTCTATCTATCAATCTACCTACCTACCTATCTGTATCTATCTATCTACCTACCTACCTATCTGTATCTATCTATCTACCTACCTACCTATCTGTATCTATCTATCTACCTACCTACCTATCTCTATCTATCTATCTACCTGCCTACCTATCTCTATCTATCTACCTACCTAACTATCTCTATCTATCAATCTACCTACCTACCTATCTGTATCTATCAATCTACCTACCTACCTATCTCTATCTATCTATCTACCTACCTACCTATCTATCTCTATCTATCAATCTACCTACCTACCTATCTGTATCTATCAATCTACCTACCTACCTATCTCTATCTATCTACCTACATATCTGTATCTATATATCTACCTACCTACCCATCTCTATCTATCTACCTACCTACCTACCTATCTCCATCTATCTATCTACCTACCTACCTATCTCTATCTATCTATCTACCTACCTACCTATCTCTATCTATCAATCTACCTACCTACCTATCTGTATCTATCAATCTACCTACCTACCTATCTCTATCTATCTACCTACCTATCTGTATCTATCAATCTACCTACCTACCTATCTGTATCTATCAATCTACCTACCTACCTATCTCTATCTATCTACCTACCTACCTACCTATCTCTATCAATCTACCTACCTACCTATCTGTATCTATCTATCTACCTACCCACCTATCTCTATCTATCTATCTACCTACCTACCTATCTGTATCTATCTATCTACCTATCTCTATCTATCTATCTACCTACCTACCTATCTCTATCTATCTATCTACCTACCTACCTATCTCTATCTATCAATCTACCAACCTACCTATCTGTATCTATCTATCTACCTACCTACTTATCTCTATCTATCAATCTACCTACCTTCCTATCTGTATCTATCAATCTACCTACCTACCTATCTCTATCTATCTATCTACCTACCTACCTATCTCTATTTATCTACCTACCTACCTACCTATCTCTATCAATCTACCTACCTACCGATCTCTATCTATCTACCTACCTACCTACCTACCTATCTCTATCTATCTATCTACCTACCTACCTATCTCTATCTATCAATCTACCAACCTACCTATCTATATCTATCTATCTACCTACCTACCTATCTCTATCTATCAATCTACCTACCTTCCTATCTGTATCTATCAATCTACCTACCTACCTATCTCTATCTATCTATCTACCTACCTACCTATCTCTATTTATCTACCTACCTACCTACCTATCTCTATCAATCTACCTACCTACCTATCTCTATCTATCTATCTACCTACCTACCTATCTCTATCTATCTATCTACCTACCTACCTATCTCTATCTATCAATCTACCAACCTACCTATCTGTATCTATCTATCTACCTACCTACCTATCTCTATCTATCAATCTACCTACTTTCCTATCTGTATCTATCAATCTACCTACCTACCTATCTCTATCTATCTATCTACCTACCTACCTATCTCTATTTATCTACCTACCTACCTACCTATCTCTATCAATCTACCTACCTACCTATCTCTATCTATCTATCTACCTACCTACCTATCTCTATCTATCAATCTACCTACCTACCTATCTCTATCTATCTACCTACCTACATATCTGTATCTATCTACCTACCTACCTACCTATCTGTATCTATCTATCTATCTACCTATCTACCTATGTCTATCTATCTATCTACCTACCTACCTATCTCTATCTATCTAACTACCTACCTACCTAACTGTATCTATCAATCTACCTACCTACCTATCTCTAGCTATCTATCTACCTACCTACCCCTCTCTATCTATCTACCTACCTACCTATCTCTATCTATCAATCTACCTACCTACCTATCTCTATCTATCTATCTACCTACCTACCTATCTTTATCTATCAATCTACCTACCTACCTATCTGTATCTATCAATCTACCTACCTACCTATCTCTATCTATCTATCTACCTACCTATCTGTATCTATCAATCTACCTACCTACCTATCTGTATCTATCAATCTACCTACCTACCTATCTCTATCTATCTACCTACCTACCTACCTATCTCTATCAATCTACCTACCTACCTATCTGTATCTATCTATCTACCTACCCACCTATCTCTATCTATCTATCTACCTACCTACCTATCTGTATCTATCTATCTACCTACCTACCTATCTCTATCTATCAATCTACCTACCTTCCTATCTGTATTTATCAATCTACCTACCTACCTATCTCTATCTATCTATCTACCTACCTACCTATCTCTATTTATCTACCTACCTACCTACCTATCTCTATCAATCTACCTACCTACCTATCTCTATCTATCTATCTACCTACCTACCTATCTCTATCTATCTATCTACCTATCTACCTATCTCTATCTATCAATCTACCTACCTACCTATCTGTATCTATCTATCTACCTACCTACATATCTGTATCTATATATCTACCTACCTACCTATCTCTATCTATCAATCTACCTACCTACCTATCTCTATCTATCTATCTACCTACCTACCTATCTCTATCTATCAATCTACCTACCTACCTATCTCTATCTATCTACCTACCTACATATCTGTATCTATCTACCTACCTACCTACCTATCTGTATCTATCTATCTATCTACCTACCTACCTATGTCTATCTATCTATCTACCTACCTACCTATCTCTATCTATCTATCTACCTACCTACCTATCTGTATCTATCAATCTACCTACCTACCTATCTCTAGCTATCTATCTACCTACCTACCCATCTCTATCTATCTACCTACCTACCTACCTATCTCTATCTATCAATCTACCTACCTACCTATCTCTATCTATCTATCTACCTACCTACCTATCTTTATCTATCAATCTACCTACCTACCTATCTGTATCAATCTACCTACCTACCTATCTCTATCTATCTATCTACCTACCTATCTGTATCTATCAATCTACCTACCTACCTATCTGTATCTATCAATCTACCTACCTACCTATCTCTATCTATCTACCTACCTACCTACCTATCTCTATCAATCTACCTACCTACCTATCTGTATCTATCTATCTACCTACCCACCTATCTCTATCTATCTATCTACCTACCTACCTATCTGTATCTATCTATCTACCTACCTACCTATCTCTATCTATCAATCTACCTACCTTCCTATCTGTATCTATCAATCTACCTACCTACCTATCTCTATCTATCTATCTACCTACCTACCTATCTCTATTTATCTACCTACCTACCTACCTATCTCTATCAATCTACCTACCTACCTATCTCTATCTATCTATCTACCTACCTACCTATCTCTATCTATCTATCTACCTATCTACCTATCTCTATCTATCAATCTACCTACCTACCTATCTGTATCTATCTATCTACCTACCTACATATCTGTATCTATATATCTACCTACCTACCTATCTCTATCTATCAATCTACCTACCTACCTATCTGTATCTATCTATCTACCTCCCTACCTATCTGTATCTATCTACCTACCTACCTACCTATCTCTATCTATCAATCTACCTACCTACCTATCTGTATCTATCTATCTACCTACCTACCTATCTGTATCTATCTATCTACCTACCTACCTATCTGTATCTATCTATCTACCTACCTACCTATCTCTATCTATCTATCTACCTGCCTACCTATCTCTATCTATCTACCTACCTAACTATCTCTATCTATCAATCTACCTACCTACCTATCTGTATCTATCAATCTACCTACCTACCTATCTGTATCTATCTATCTACCTACCTACCTATCTCTATCTATCAATCTACCTACCTACCTATCTGTATCTATCAATCTACCTACCTACCTATCTCTATCTATCTACCTACATATCTGTATCCATATATCTACCTACCTACCCATCTCTATCTATCTACCTACCTACCTACCTATCTCCATCTATCTATCTACCTACCTACCTATCTCTATCTATCTATCTACCTACCTACCTATCTCTATCTATCAATCTACCTACCTACCTATCTGTATCTATCAATCTACCTACCTACCTATCTCTATCTATCTATCTACCTACCTATCTGTATCTATCAATCTACCTACCTACCTATCTGTATCTATCAATCTACCTACCTACCTATCTCTATCTATCTATCTACCTACCTACCTACCTATCTCTATCAATCTACCTACCTACCTATCTGTATCTATCTATCTACCTACCCACCTATCTCTATCTATCTATCTACCTACCTACCTATCTGTATCTATCTATCTACCTATCTCTATCTATCTATCTACCTACCTACCTATCTCTATCTATCTATCTACCTACCTACCTATCTCTATCTATCAATCTACCAACCTACCTATCTGTATCTATCTATCTACCTACCTACTTATCTCTATCTATCAATCTACCTACCTTCCTATCTGTATCTATCAATCTACCTACCTACCTATCTCTATCTATCTATCTACCTACCTACCTATCTCTATTTATCTACCTACCTACCTACCTATCTCTATCAATCTACCTACCTACCTATCTCTATCTATCTATCTACCTACCTACCTACCTATCTCTATCTATCTATCTACCTACCTACCTATCTCTATCTATCAATCTACCAACCTACCTCTCTGTATCTATCTATCTACCTACCTACCTATCTCTATCTATCAATCTACCTACCTTCCTATCTGTATCTATCAATCTACCTACCTACCTATCTCTATCTATCTATCTACCTACCTACCTATCTCTATTTATCTACCTACCTACCTACCTATCTCTATCAATCTACCTACCTACCTATCTCTATCTATCTATCTACCTACCTACCTATCTCTATCTATCTATCTACCTACCTACCTATCTCTATCTATCAATCTACCAACCTACCTATCTGTATCTATCTATCTACCTACCTACCTATCTCTATCTATCAATCTACCTACCTTCCTATCTGTATCTATCAATCTACCTACCTACCTATCTCTATCTATCTATCTACCTACCTACCTATCTCTATTTATCTACCTACCTACCTACCTATCTCTATCAATCTACCTACCTACCTATCTCTATCTATCTATCTACCTACCTACCTATCTCTATCTATCAATCTACCTACCTACCTATCTCTATCTATCTACCTACCTACATATCTGTATCTATCTACCTACCTACCTACCTATCTGTATCTATCTATCTATCTACCTACCTACCTATGTCTATCTATCTATCTACCTACCTACCTATCTCTATCTATCTAACTACCTACCTACCTATCTGTATCTATCAATCTACCTACCTACCTATCTCTAGCTATCTATCTACCTACCTACCCCTCTCTATCTATCTACCTACCTACCTACCTATCTCTATCTATCAATCTACCTACCTACCTATCTCTATCTATCTATCTACCTACCTACCTATCTTTATCTATCAATCTACCTACCTACCTATCTGTATCTATCAATCTACCTACCTACCTATCTCTATCTATCTATCTACCTACCTATCTGTATCTATCAATCTACCTACCTACCTATCTGTATCTATCAATCTACCTACCTACCTATCTCTATCTATCTACCTACCTACCTACCTATCTCTATCAATCTACCTACCTACCTATCTGTATCTATCTATCTACCTACCCACCTATCTCTATCTATCTATCTACCTACCTACCTATCTGTATCTATCTATCTACCTATCTCTATCTATCTATCTACCTACCTACCTATCTCTATCTATCTATCTACCTACCTACCTATCTCTATCTATCAATCTACCAACCTACCTATCTGTATCTATCTATCTACCTACCTACTTATCTCTATCTATCAATCTACCTACCTTCCTATCTGTATCTATCAATCTACCTACCTACCTATCTCTATCTATCTATCTACCTACCTACCTATCTCTATTTATCTACCTACCTACCTACCTATCTCTATCAATCTACCTACCTACCTATCTCTATCTATCTATCTACCTACCTACCTACCTATCTCTATCTATCTATCTACCTACCTACCTATCTCTATCTATCAATCTACCAACCTACCTATCTGTATCTATCTATCTACCTACCTACCTATCTCTATCTATCAATCTACCTACCTTCCTATCTGTATCTATCAATCTACCTACCTACCTATCTCTATCTATCTATCTACCTACCTACCTATCTCTATTTATCTACCTACCTACCTACCTATCTCTATCAATCTACCTACCTACCTATCTCTATCTATCTATCTACCTACCTACCTATCTCTATCTATCTATCTACCTACCTACCTATCTCTATCTATCAATCTACCAACCTACCTATCTGTATCTATCTATCTACCTACCTACCTATCTCTATCTATCAATCTACCTACCTTCCTATCTGTATCTATCAATCTACCTACCTACCTATCTCTATCTATCTATCTACCTACCTACCTATCTCTATTTATCTACCTACCTACCTACCTATCTCTATCAATCTACCTACCTACCTATCTCTATCTATCTATCTACCTACCTACCTATCTCTATCTATCAATCTACCTACCTACCTATCTCTATCTATCTACCTACCTACATATCTGTATCTATCTACCTACCTACCTAACTATCTGTATCGATCTATCTATCTACCTACCTACCTATGTCTATCTATCTATCTACCTACCTACCTATCTCTATCTATCTAACTACCTACCTACCTATCTGTATCTATCAATCTACCTACCTACCTATCTCTAGCTATCTATCTACCTACCTACCCCTCTCTATCTATCTACCTACCTACCTACCTATCTCTATCTATCAATCTACCTACCTACCTATCTCTATCTATCTATCTACCTACCTACCTATCTTTATCTATCAATCTACCTACCTACCTATCTGTATCTATCAATCTACCTACCTACCTATCTCTAGCTATCTATCTACCTACCTATCTGTATCTATCAATCTACCTACCTACCTATCTGTATCTATCAATCTACCTACCTACCTATCTCTATCTATCTACCTACCTACCTACCTATCTCTATCAATCTACCTACCTACCTATCTGTATCTATCTATCTACCTACCCACCTATCTCTATCTATCTATCTACCTACCTACCTATCTGTATCTATCTATCTACCTACCTACCTATCTCTATCTATCAATCTACCTACCTTCCTATCTGTATCTATCAATCTACCTACCTACCTATCTCTATCTATCTATCTACCTACCTACCTATCTCTATTTATCTACCTACCTACCTACCTATCTCTATCAATCTACCTACCTACCTATCTCTATCTATCTATCTACCTACCTACCTATCTCTATCTATCTATCTACCTATCTACCTATCTCTATCTATCAATCTACCTACCTACCTGTAAGGACCCACCCCACTTTGCATCTTAAGAAGACAGAACTCTTGGAATAATTCTTCCAACAGGAATCCTTTATTAAGAGAAAATGGTTGCAGGCATGCTAGACAGGACTTGGGGTTCAAGCTCTCCCATTCAAGGTTTTAAGGGGTTCCCCAGTAGTCCCACCCAATCAACCCCCCTTCCAGTGATAGTTTCAAGTATCACAATTCCATCCCCTTTCTTCTTCCGTCTGGATGGAGACTTCAGATAACTACATGAAAGGCAATTACTCTTCTTTGATATGCTAACGCTTAGAGGCCACAATAAACACACATTCAGTTCTTTGAAGTGTGCTGAAGGAAGTGAGGGCCATAAAGCCCCTTTGCTCTCCCCCTTTTCTCCCTCTTATGGCAGAATCCAGAGAAGGCAGAATTGGGAGTTTCTATGTTTGATAATTAAAGATGAAATATAATTGGATTCTGACATCCGGCCCCTCTTAACAATAAGAGAGATCCACCTGAAAGAAAACACAAGTAAAAAATTTAGTTAGGCTTGTTAGGATACTCTGTGTGAAACTTCTTCAATAGCTTCGGGGCTCTGACGTGACGTTTATGGACCCACTCATTTTGTGAGGCAGGGAGGTGTTTCCAGGCAACTAGGTACTGAGTTGTTCCATGATATCTCCTAGAGTCAAGGATCTCTTTTATTTCGAAGTGTTGTTCCCCCTCCACCATGATTGGAGGTGGTGGGGGGGGGATTTTTGGCCGTAGAGGTGACTGATGCTCTCTTTTCAGCAAGCTGCAATGAAAAATTGGGTGTATTTGCCTGAGGTTTTTGGGTAATTCTAATTCTACTGTTACTGGATTTATGATCCTTTTAATTGGAAAAGGTCCTATATATTTTGGTCCAAGTTTTTTACAGGGCTGTAGGGACTTTAGGTATTTTGTAGATAAGTACACCATTTCTCCTATAATGAATGGTGTAGGCTCAACCCTTTTTTTATCGGCTTGTGCTTTGTATGCCCGCCTAGCTTCATCTAGTGATTTTCTGACTATTGGCCAGGTGTTTTGTAGGTTTTCCATCCATTCTTTCAGTGAAGGGATCGTTGGTTCTTTTGGGGTTAACTCTGGCATAGGGTTGAAACTTTGGCCGTTGGCTATTTGAAAAGGAGTGTAGCCTGTGCTGGAGTGGACTGCATTATTGTAGGCAACTTCTGCAAAAGGAAGTAAGTCCGTCCAATCACTCTGTTGGAAATTTAAAAAACATCTCAAATATTGCTCAAGTACCGACTGGCAGCGTTCCGCTTGTCCATCTCCTTGAGGGTGGTGGCTAGATGTCAATCCCTGAGTGGTCCCTAAGAGGGATAAAAATTCCTTCCAAAATGCAGACGTAAATTGCACTCCCCTATCAGAGATGATGCGTTGGGGTGCCCCGTGCAATCTGTAAATGTGCTGGATGAAAAGTTTTGCTAAGGCCTTTGCAGTGGGAATTTTTTGGCAAGGGATAAAGTGCACCTGTTTGGAAAATAGGTCCGTGACTGTCCAGATAACAGTATTCCCATTGCTTTCAGGCAATTCCACTATAAAATCCATGGCTATTTCCCTCCAGGGGGCTGAGGGACTTGCCACTGGTTGTAACAGCCCTGGCGATTTCCCTTGCAACCTCTTTGCTGATGCACAGGTTGGGCAGCTGGCAACATAACTTTCTATGTCCTTTTTTATTGATGGCCACCAAAATTGCCGTTTAATTAAGTGTAAAGTTTTTACAAATCCAAAATGCCCTGCTGATTTTGTGTCATGGCAAAGTTGCATGAAAGTTAGTCTTTGAGTTGTTGGTATATATAACTTTTCCCCTACCCAAGGCAATCCGTCTCTCATTGTGCACACATGCTTGTTTTTCTGGAACCAATCATCTGTTTCCAAACTTTTTCTGAATTCAATCCCAGTTTGGCTGTCCAGTTGTGGTTTTATTTTGGCTTGGGTTCTTGTGGTTACTGGCGCTGCCAGTTGTGACTCTGCCATTATTGGTCTAGAGTCTGTGGTTCGTGCGCTGTTATATTGGGGCATGCGAGATAGTGCATCTGCCAGGAAGTTCTTTCTTCCTGGTAAATGTTTGAGCTTAAATTGGAATTGGTGAAAATGCTGGGACCAGCGGGCTTGTTTGGGATTGAGTTTCCTGGAAGTTTTCAGGGCTTCTAAATTTTTGTGATCAGTCCATACCTGGAAGGGGATTTTGTTGCCTTCCAGGAACTGTCGCCACGTGAGTAATGCCCAACGTATCCCATAAGCCTCCTTCTCCCATACGGGCCAGCGCTGTTCTGTTTCCGTGAGTTTCTTAGATGTATATGCACAGGGTTGCAATACTGCATCATCATTTTCTTGTAATAGCACAGCCCCCACTGCCACATCACTTGCATCTGCCTGTATTATGAAGGGTTTGTCCATGTCTGGGTGCCTTAGTACTGGTTCGGCAGAAAAAAAGTCTCTTTAGTCTCTCAAACGCTGCTTGGCACTCCATTGTCCATGTTAGTGGCTGGCTAGGTTTTACTGAGGGTGTTCCCTTCATTTTTAGTAAGTTAGTGAGGGGCAAGGCTATCTGTGCAAATGAGGGGATGAATTGGCGGTAAAAATTTGCAAAGCCCAGGAAACTTTGTAGTTGCTTTCTTGTGCGGGGTGGTGCCCATTCTAATACTGCTCTGACCTTCTCTGGGTCCATTTCAATGCCCTGTGGGGATATGCGATAGCCTAGGTAGTCTATCCTTTCCTGGTGGAATTCGCATTTTGAGAGTTTGGCATATAGGTGAGCGGCTCGCAGCTTCTTTAAAACTGCTCTGACAAGTTTGACGTGTTCTTCTTTTGTTTCGGTAAAGATAAGAATGTCGTCCAAGTAAACAAGGACCCCCTTGAACAGGTGTTCCCTTAGAACGTCATTGATTAGTTGCATAAAGACTGCAGGGCCCCCTTGTAATCCAAATGGCAAGACTTTGAATTGATAGCACCCCATGGGGCAGTTAAATGCAGTCTTCCATTCGTCCCCTTCCTTGATTCTCACTCGATAGTAAGCTTCCCTTAAGTCTAGTTTAGAAAAAATTTTCCCTTTCGATAGGTGTGACAGCATGTCTTTCATGAGGGGCAGCGGGTATAGGTTGCTTTCACTGATTGTATTCAGGGCCCTATAATCCACGCATAAACGTAAAGAGCCATCCTTCTTCTCTCTAAAAAGGACCGGGGCAGCCACTTTAGGCTTGGCTGGCTCAATGAAACCTCTCTCCAGGTTTTTTTTTATAAATCTTTCCATTTCCTCCTTCTCCTTTGGGCTCATGGAGTATAATCTGGGCTTCGGGAGTTTTGCCCCAGGCTTGAATTCAATGGTACAGTCTGTGGGTCGGTGGGGGGGAAGCTCATTCGCCCTCTCCTCACTGAAGACTTCAGCAAGGTCCCTATATTCCTCTGGTATTTCTGTTAATCTTTTTTCCTCTCCTATGGATGCTTTTTCTATTCTTGATTCTGGTAGCCTCCCTTGGGGTTTTAAGTCCATAGGGTCCCCCTTCGGGAATTTGATTTCTGTCGTCCTCCAATTTACCCAGGGGTTCCATTTTTTCAACCATTCCATCCCTAGAATCATTGGGCATTCCATACCTGGGGTCACCACAAACGTTAAGTCCTCTTCATGGTTGCCCAGGGAGAGATGTATTGGCAAAGTGGCTAGGGTAGCTGGCACCCCCCCTGCTATGGATCCATCTAGCTGGCCAAATGAGATTGGTTGTTCCAGTCTCCTGGATGGGATGCCCAGATTCCCCACTAGTGTTGGGCTAATGAGGCAGCGGGTACAGCCAGAGTCTATTAAGGCTTTCACCTTCACAGCTTCGGGCATGGGGGGGATTAATATAGTCACTGTTTTGAAGATGGGTGTGATGCATCCACTTACCAGGGGTTCGCCCTCCGAGCTGTCATCTGAGGCATCCACCGGCCCTGTGGTGTAGGCTGGAGTCCTTTCCCCTTGGTGAGCAGAGGTGGGGGTTTCTGCAATTTCCATCATTCTCATGGCCGTTTCTTTTGGCTTAGCTGAATACTTTCCGGGTTTGTTGATTGGGGATCTGTCTGGGTTGTGCTGGGGGGCCTTTGAGCGGCATTCTACAGCTCGATGCCCTTCTCTTCCGCACTTGAAACATCTCCCTGCCTCACAAAATGAGTGGGTCCATAAACGTCACGTCAGAGCCCCGAAGCTATTGAAGAAGTTTCACACAGAGTATCCTAACAAGCCTAACTAAATTTTTTACTTGTGTTTTCTTTCAGGTGGATCTCTCTTATTGTTAAGAGGGGCCGGATGTCAGAATCCAATTATATTTCATCTTTAATTATCAAACATAGAAACTCCCAATTCTGCCTTCTCTGGATTCTGCCATAAGAGGGAGAAAAGGGGGAGAGCAAAGGGGCTTTATGGCCCTCACTTCCTTCAGCACACTTCAAAGAACTGAATGTGTGTTTATTGTGGCCTCTAAGCGTTAGCATATCAAAGAAGAGTAATTGCCTTTCATGTAGTTATCTGAAGTCTCCATCCAGACGGAAGAAGAAAGGGGATGGAATTGTGATACTTGAAACTATCACTGGAAGGGGGGTTGATTGGGTGGGACTACTGGGGAACCCCTTAAAACCTTGAATGGGAGAGCTTGAACCCCAAGTCCTGTCTAGCATGCCTGCAACCATTTTCTCTGACATTCTGACACTACCTATCTGTATCTATCTATCTACCTACCTACATATCTGTATCTATATATCTACCTACCTACCTATCTCTATCTATCAATCTACCTACCTACCTATCTGTATCTATCTATCTACCTACCTACCTATCTGTATCTATCTACCTACCTACCTACCTATCTCTATCTATCAATCTACCTACCTACCTATCTGTATCTATCTATCTACCTACCTACCTATCTGTATCTATCTATCTACCTACCTACCTATCTGTATCTATCTATCTACCTACCTACCTATCTCTATCTATCTATCTACCTGCCTACCTATCTCTATCTATCTACCTACCTAACTATCTCTATCTATCAATCTACCTACCTACCTATCTGTATCTATCAATCTACCTACCTACCTATCTCTATCTATCTATCTACCTACCTACCTATCTCTATCTATCAATCTACCTACCTACCTATCTGTATCTATCAATCTACCTACCTACCTATCTCTATCTATCTACCTACATATCTGTATCTATATATCTACCTACCTACCCATCTCTATCTACCTACCTACCTACCTATCTTTATCTATCTATCTACCTACCTACCTATCTCTATCTATCAATCTACCTACCTACCTATCTCTATTTATCTACCTACCTACCTACCTATCTCTATCAATCTACCTACCTACCTATCTCTATCAATTTATCTACCTACCTACCTATCTCTATCTATCTATCTACCTATCTACCTATCTCTATCTATCAATCTACCTACCTACCTATCTGTATCTATCTATCTACCTACCTACATATCTGTATCTATATATCTACCTACCTACCTATCTCTATCTATCAATCTACCTACCTACCTATCTGTATCTATCTATCTACCTCCCTACCTATCTGTATCTATCTACCTACCTACCTACCTATCTCTATCTATCAATCTACCTACCTACCTATCTGTATCTATCTATCTACCTACCTACCTATCTGTATCTATCTATCTACCTACCTACCTATCTGTATCTATCTATCTACCTACCTACCTATCTCTATCTATCTATCTACCTGCCTACCTATCTCTATCTATCTACCTACCTAACTATCTCTATCTATCAATCTACCTACCTACCTATCTGTATCTATCAATCTACCTACCTACCTATCTCTATCTATCTATCTACCTACCTACCTATCTCAATCTATCAATCTACCTACCTACCTACCTGTATCTATCAATCTACCTACCTACCTATCTCTATCTATCTACCTACATATCTGTATCTATATATCTACCTACCTACCCATCTCTATCTATCTACCTACCTACCTACCTATCTCCATCTATCTATCTACCTACCTACCTATCTCTATCTATCTATCTACCTACCTACCTATCTCTATCTATCAATCTACCTACCTACCTATCTGTATCTATCAATCTACCTACCTACCTATCTCTATCTATCTATCTACCTACCTATCTGTATCTATCAATCTACCTACCTACCTATCTGTATCTATCAATCTACCTACCTACCTATCTCTATCTATCTATCTACCTACCTACCTACCTATCTCTATCAATCTACCTACCTACCTATCTGTATCTATCTATCTACCTACCCACCTATCTCTATCTATCTATCTACCTACCTACCTATCTGTATCTATCTATCTACCTATCTCTATCTATCTATCTACCTACCTACCTATCTCTATCTATCTATCTATCTACCTACCTACCTATCTCTATCTATCAATCTACCAACCTACCTATCTGTATCTATCTATCTACCTACCTACTTATCTCTATCTATCAATCTACCTACCTTCCTATCTGTATCTATCAATCTACCTACCTACCTATCTCTATCTATCTATCTACCTACCTACCTATCTCTATTTATCTACCTACCTACCTACCTATCTCTATCAATCTACCTACCTACCTATCTCTATCTATCTATCTACCTACCTACCTATCTGTATCTATCTATCTACCTATCTACCTATCTCTATCTATCTATCTACCTACCTACCTATCTCTATCTATCTATCTACCTACCTACCTATCTCTATCTATCAATCTACCAACCTACCTATCTGTATCTATCTATCTACCTACCTACCTATCTCTATCTATCAATCTACCTACCTTCCTATCTGTATCTATCAATCTACCTACCTACCTATCTCTATCTATCTATCTACCTACCTACCTATCTCTATTTATCTACCTACCTACCTACCTATCTCTATCAATCTACCTACCTACCTATCTCTATCTATCTACCTACCTACCTACCTATCTCTATCTATCAATCTACCTACCTACCTATCTCTACCTATCTACCTACCTACATATCTGTATCTATCTACCTACCTACCTACCTATCTGTATCTATCTATCTATCTACCTACCTAGCTATGTCTATCTATCTATCTACCTACCTACCTATCTCTATCTATCTATCTACCTACCTACCTATCTGTATCTATCAATCTACCTACCTACCTATCTCTAGCTATCTATCTACCTACCTACCCATCTCTATCTATCTACCTACCTACCTACCTATCTCTATCTATCAATCTACCTACCTACCTATCTCTATCTATCTATCTACCTACCTACCTATCTTTATCTATCAATCTACCTACCTACCTATCTGTATCAATCTACCTACCTACCTATCTCTATCTATCTATCTACCTACCTATCTGTATCTATCAATCTACCTACCTACCTATCTGTATCTATCAATCTACCTACCTACCTATCTCTATCTATCTACCTACCTACCTACCTATCTCTATCAATCTACCTACCTACCTATCTGTATCTATCTATCTACCTACCCACCTATCTCTATCTATCTATCTACCTACCTACCTATCTGTATCTATCTATCTACCTACCTACCTATCTCTATCTATCAATCTACCTACCTTCCTATCTGTATCTATCAATCTACCTACCTACCTATCTCTATCTATCTATCTACCTACCTACCTATCTCTATTTATCTACCTACCTACCTACCTATCTCTATCAATCTACCTACCTACCTATCTCTATCTATCTATCTACCTACCTACCTATCTCTATCTATCTATCTACCTATCTACCTATCTCTATCTATCAATCTACCTACCTACCTATCTGTATCTATCTATCTACCTACCTACATATCTGTATCTATATATCTACCTACCTACCTATCTCTATCTATCAATCTACCTACCTACCTATCTGTATCTATCTATCTACCTCCCTACCTATCTGTATCTATCTACCTACCTACCTACCTATCTCTATCTATCAATCTACCTACCTACCTATCTGTATCTATCTATCTACCTACCTACCTATCTGTATCTATCTATCTACCTACCTACCTATCTGTATCTATCTATCTACCTACCTACCTATCTCTATCTATCTATCTACCTGCCTACCTATCTCTATCTATCTACCTACCTAACTATCTCTATCTATCAATCTACCTACCTACCTATCTGTATCTATCAATCTACCTACCTACCTATCTCTATCTATCTATCTACCTACCTACCTATCTCTATCTATCAATCTACCTACCTACCTATCTGTATCTATCAATCTACCTACCTACCTATCTCTATCTATCTACCTACATATCTGTATCTATATATCTACCTACCTACCCATCTCTATCTATCTACCTACCTACCTACCTATCTCCATCTATCTATCTACCTACCTACCTATCTCTATCTATCTATCTACCTACCTACCTATCTCTATCTATCAATCTACCTACCTACCTATCTGTATCTATCAATCTACCTACCTACCTATCTCTATCTATCTACCTACCTATCTGTATCTATCAATCTACCTACCTACCTATCTGTATCTATCAATCTACCTACCTACCTATCTCTATCTATCTACCTACCTACCTACCTATCTCTATCAATCTACCTACCTACCTATCTGTATCTATCTATCTACCTACCCACCTATCTCTATCTATCTATCTACCTACCTACCTATCTGTATCTATCTATCTACCTATCTCTATCTATCTATCTACCTACCTACCTATCTCTATCTATCTATCTACCTACCTACCTATCTCTATCTATCAATCTACCAACCTACCTATCTGTATCTATCTATCTACCTACCTACTTATCTCTATCTATCAATCTACCTACCTTCCTATCTGTATCTATCAATCTACCTACCTACCTATCTCTATCTATCTATCTACCTACCTACCTATCTCTATTTATCTACCTACCTACCTACCTATCTCTATCAATCTACCTACCTACCGATCTCTATCTATCTATCTACCTACCTACCTACCTATCTCTATCTATCTATCTACCTACCTACCTATCTCTATCTATCAATCTACCAACCTACCTATCTATATCTATCTATCTACCTACCTACCTATCTCTATCTATCAATCTACCTACCTTCCTATCTGTATCTATCAATCTACCTACCTACCTATCTCTATCTATCTATCTACCTACCTACCTATCTCTATTTATCTACCTACCTACCTACCTATCTCTATCAATCTACCTACCTACCTATCTCTATCTATCTATCTACCTACCTATCTCTATCTATCTATCTACCTACCTACCTATCTCTATCTATCAATCTACCAACCTACCTATCTGTATCTATCTATCTACCTACCTACCTATCTCTATCTATCAATCTACCTACCTTCCTATCTGTATCTATCAATCTACCTACCTACCTATCTCTATCTATCTATCTACCTACCTACCTATCTCTATTTATCTACCTACCTACCTACCTATCTCTATCAATCTACCTACCTACCTATCTCTATCTATCTATCTACCTACCTACCTATCTCTATCTATCAATCTACCTACCTACCTATCTCTATCTATCTACCTACCTACATATCTGTATCTATCTACCTACCTACCTATCTGTATCTATCTATCTATCTACCTATCTACCTATGTCTATCTATCTATCTACCTACCTACCTATCTCTATCTATCTAACTACCTACCTACCTAACTGTATCTATCAATCTACCTACCTACCTATCTCTAGCTATCTATCTACCTACCTACCCCTCTCTATCTATCTACCTACCTACCTATATCTATCAATCTACCTACCTACCTATCTCTATCTATCTATCTACCTACCTACCTATCTTTATCTATCAATCTACCTACCTACCTATCTGTATCTATCAATCTACCTACCTACCTATCTCTATCTATCTATCTACCTACCTATCTGTATCTATCAATCTACCTACCTACCTATCTGTATCTATCAATCTACCTACCTACCTATCTCTATCTATCTACCTACCTACCTACCTATCTCTATCAATCTACCTACCTACCTATCTGTATCTATCTATCTACCTACCCACCTATCTCTATCTATCTATCTACCTACCTACCTATCTGTATCTATCTATCTACCTACCTACCTATCTCTATCTATCAATCTACCTACCTTCCTATCTGTATTTATCAATCTACCTACCTACCTATCTCTATCTATCTATCTACCTACCTACCTATCTCTATTTATCTACCTACCTACCTACCTATCTCTATCAATCTACCTACCTACCTATCTCTATCTATCTATCTACCTACCTACCTATCTCTATCTATCTATCTACCTATCTACCTATCTCTATCTATCAATCTACCTACCTACCTATCTGTATCTATCTATCTACCTACCTACATATCTGTATCTATATATCTACCTACCTACCTATCTCTATCTATCAATCTACCTACCTACCTATCTGTATCTATCTATCTACCTACCTACCTATCTGTATCTATCTACCTACCTACCTACCTATCTCTATCTATCAATCTACCTACCTACCTATCTGTATCTATCTATCTACCTACCTACCTATCTGTATCTATCTATCTACCTATCTGTATCTATCTACCTACCTACCTATCTCTATCTATCTATCTACCTGCCTACCTATCTCTATCTATCTACCTACCTAACTATCTCTATCTATCAATCTACCTACCTACCTATCTGTATCTATCAATCTACCTACCTACCTATCTCTATCTATCTATTTACCTACCTACCTATCTCTATCTATCAATCTACCTACCTACCTATCTGTATCTATCAATCTACCTACCTACCTATCTCTATCTATCTACCTACATATCTGTATCTATATATCTACCTACCTACCCATCTCTATCTATCTACCTACCTACCTACCTATCTCTATCTATCTATCTACCTACCTACCTATCTCTATATATCTATCTACCTACCTACCTATCTCTATCTATCAATCTACCTACCTACCTATCTGTATCTATCAATCTACCTACCTACCTATCTCTATCTATCTATCTACCTACCTATCTGTATCTATCAATCTACCTACCTACCTATCTGTATCTATCAATCTACCTACCTACCTATCTCTATCTATCTATCTACCTACCTACCTACCTATCTCTATCAATCTACCTACCTACCTATCTGTATCTATCTATCTACCTACCCACCTATCTCTATCTATCTATCTACCTACCTACCTATCTGTATCTATCTATCTACCTATCTCTATCTATCTATCTACCTACCTACCTATCTCTATCTATCTATCTATCTACCTACCTACCTATCTCTATCTATCAATCTACCAACCTACCTATCTGTATCTATCTATCTACCTACCTACTTATCTCTATCTATCAATCTACCTACCTTCCTATCTGTATCTATCAATCTACCTACCTACCTATCTCTATCTATCTATCTACCTACCTACCTATCTCTATTTATCTACCTACCTACCTACCTATCTCTATCAATCTACCTACCTACCTATCTCTATCTATCTATCTACCTACCTACCTATCTGTATCTATCTATCTACCTATCTACCTATCTCTATCTATCTATCTACCTACCTACCTATCTCTATCTATCTATCTACCTACCTACCTATCTCTATCTATCAATCTACCAACCTACCTATCTGTATCTATCTATCTACCTACCTACCTATCTCTATCTATCAATCTACCTACCTTCCTATCTGTATCTATCAATCTACCTAACTACCTATCTCTATCTATCTATCTACCTACCTACCTATCTCTATTTATCTACCTACCTACCTACCTATCTCTATCAATCTACCTACCTACCTATCTCTATCTATCTACCTACCTACCTACCTATCTCTATCTATCAATCTACCTACCTACCTATCTCTACCTATCTACCTACCTACATATCTGTATCTATCTACCTACCTACCTACCTATCTGTATCTATCTATCTATCTACCTACCTAGCTATGTCTATCTATCTATCTACCTACCTACCTATCTCTATCTATCTATCTACCTACCTACCTATCTGTATCTATCAATCTACCTACCTACCTATCTCTAGCTATCTATCTACCTACCTACCCATCTCTATCTATCTACCTACCTACCTACCTATCTCTATCTATCAATCTACCTACCTACCTATCTCTATCTATCTATCTACCTACCTACCTATCTTTATCTATCAATCTACCTACCTACCTATCTGTATCAATCTACCTACCTACCTATCTCTATCTATCTATCTACCTACCTATCTGTATCTATCAATCTACCTACCTACCTATCTGTATCTATCAATCTACCTACCTACCTATCTCTATCTATCTACCTACCTACCTACCTATCTCTATCAATCTACCTACCTACCTATCTGTATCTATCTATCTACCTACCCACCTATCTCTATCTATCTATCTACCTACCTACCTATCTGTATCTATCTATCTACCTACCTACCTATCTCTATCTATCAATCTACCTACCTTCCTATCTGTATCTATCAATCTACCTACCTACCTATCTCTATCTATCTATCTACCTACCTACCTATCTCTATTTATCTACCTACCTACCTACCTATCTCTATCAATCTACCTACCTACCTATCTCTATCTATCTATCTACCTACCTACCTATCTCTATCTATCTATCTACCTATCTACCTATCTCTATCTATCAATCTACCTACCTACCTATCTGTATCTATCTATCTACCTACCTACATATCTGTATCTATATATCTACCTACCTACCTATCTCTATCTATCAATCTACCTACCTACCTACCTGTATCTATCTATCTACCTCCCTACCTATCTGTATCTATCTACCTACCTACCTACCTATCTCTATCTATCAATCTACCTACCTACCTATCTGTATCTATCTATCTACCTACCTACCTATCTGTATCTATCTATCTACCTACCTACCTATCTGTATCTATCTATCTACCTACCTACCTATCTCTATCTATCTATCTAGCTGCCTACCTATCTCTATCTATCTACCTACCTAACTATCTCTATCTATCAATCTACCTACCTACCTATCTGTATCTATCAATCTACCTACCTACCTATCTCTATCTATCTATCTACCTACCTACCTATCTCTATCTATCAATCTACCTACCTACCTATCTGTATCTATCAATCTACCTACCTACCTATCTCTATCTATCTACCTACATATCTGTATCTATATATCTACCTACCTACCCATCTCTATCTATCTACCTACCTACCTACCTATCTCCATCTATCTATCTACCTACCTACCTATCTCTATCTATCTATCTACCTACCTACCTATCTCTATCTATCAATCTACCTACCTACCTATCTGTATCTATCAATCTACCTACCTACCTATCTCTATCTATCTACCTACCTATCTGTATCTATCAATCTACCTACCTACCTATCTGTATCTATCAATCTACCTACCTACCTATCTCTATCTATCTACCTACCTACCTACCTATCTCTATCAATCTACCTACCTACCTATCTGTATCTATCTATCTACCTACCCACCTATCTCTATCTATCTATCTACCTACCTACCTATCTGTATCTATCTATCTACCTATCTCTATCTATCTATCTACCTACCTACCTATCTCTATCTATCTATCTACCTACCTACCTATCTCTATCTATCAATCTACCAACCTACCTATCTGTATCTATCTATCTACCTACCTACTTATCTCTATCTATCAATCTACCTACCTTCCTATCTGTATCTATCAATCTACCTACCTACCTATCTCTATCTATCTATCTACCTACCTACCTATCTCTATTTATCTACCTACCTACCTACCTATCTCTATCAATCTACCTACCTACCGATCTCTATCTATCTATCTACCTACCTACCTACCTATCTCTATCTATCTATCTACCTACCTACCTATCTCTATCTATCAATCTACCAACCTACCTATCTATATCTATCTATCTACCTACCTACCTATCTCTATCTATCAATCTACCTACCTTCCTATCTGTATCTATCAATCTACCTACCTACCTATCTCTATCTATCTATCTACCTACCTACCTATCTCTATTTATCTACCTACCTACCTACCTATCTCTATCAATCTACCTACCTACCTATCTCTATCTATCTATCTACCTACCTACCTATCTCTATCTATCTATCTACCTACCTACCTATCTCTATCTATCAATCTACCAACCTACCTATCTGTATCTATCTATCTACCTACCTACCTATCTCTATCTATCAATCTACCTACCTTCCTATCTGTATCTATCAATCTACCTACCTACCTATCTCTATCTATCTATCTACCTACCTACCTATCTCTATTTATCTACCTACCTACCTACCTATCTCTATCAATCTACCTACCTACCTATCTCTATCTATCTATCTACCTACCTACCTATCTCTATCTATCAATCTACCTACCTACCTATCTCTATCTATCTACCTACCTACATATCTGTATCTATCTACCTACCTACCTACCTATCTGTATCTATCTATCTATCTACCTATCTACCTATGTCTATCTATCTATCTACCTACCTACCTATCTCTATCTATCTAACTACCTACCTACCTATCTGTATCTATCAATCTACCTACCTACCTATCTCTAGCTATCTATCTACCTACCTACCCCTCTCTATCTATCTACCTACCTACCTATCTCTATCTATCAATCTACCTACCTACCTATCTCTATCTATCTATCTACCTACCTACCTATCTTTATCTATCAATCTACCTACCTACCTATCTGTATCTATCAATCTACCTACCTACCTATCTCTATCTATCTATCTACCTACCTATCTGTATCTATCAATCTACCTACCTACCTATCTGTATCTATCAATCTACCTACCTATCTCTATCTATCTACCTACCTACCTACCTATCTCTATCAATCTACCTACCTACCTATCTGTATCTATCTATCTACCTACCCACCTATCTCTATCTATCTATCTACCTACCTACCTATCTGTATCTATCTATCTACCTACCTACCTATCTCTATCTATCAATCTACCTACCTTCCTATCTGTATTTATCAATCTACCTACCTACCTATCTCTATCTATCTATCTACCTACCTACCTATCTCTATTTATCTACCTACCTACCTACCTACCTATCTCTATCAATCTACCTACCTACCTATCTCTATCTATCTATCTACCTACCTACCTATCTCTATCTATCTATCTACCTATCTACCTATCTCTATCTATCAATCTACCTACC